>WYDI02017372.1:0-90442 GCA_009867235.2 Psittacus erithacus
CTGAGAAAGTTGGGGCTGTTCAGCCTGGAGAAGAGAAGGCTGCGTGGTGACCTCATAGAAGCCTTCCAGTATCTGAAGGGGGCCTATAAGGATGCTGGCGAGGGACTTTTCATTAGGGATTGTAGTGATAGGAGAAGGGGTAATGGGTTCAAACTTAAACAGGGGAAGTTCAGGTTGTATATAAGGAAGAAATTCTTTATTGTGAGGGTGGCGAGGCACTGAAAACAAGTTGTGAATCCACCATCCCTGGCAGTGTTCAAGGCTAGGTTGGACAGAGCCTTGGGTGACATGATTTAGTGTGAAGTGTCCCTGCCCATGGCAGGGTGCTTGGAACTAGATGATCTTAAGGTCCTTTCGAACTCTAACTATTCTATGATTCTATGATTCAAGAAAATAAAGATATCCTCTAACCCAGTCCAAAATCTCATCATGTCAGGAAATCTGTCATTAAAAGTGAGACGGCTTGCTGGAATCTATAGATCATGTTCTCTCAGACATGGTTTTTATTCTTGTTCATGTGATTCTAGAAAGGAAGTGTAATTTCTACCTATGATTATTCTCACATTGCCCAGAGACACTATTTTAGTGAGCACAATATTGGAGACATTCTTTACATACTACTGAGAGAGCAAACTTTCATTAATTCAGTCTTATTTCCCTCTGGGTTGCCCTCAGTCTGCATCCTGCTCTCCGCTCTGTGAGATTTAATATTCCAGCTTTTGCAACAGTGTCTAGAATTACATGACAATGACCCCATGCTCTTACAGTAACCTGGTTCATTCTTTTCTATCTTCTGCTGCTCCTCTGAACTGATATTTGTCTCTAGAGGAAATGAAACTTGAACATTAACTTTCCTGAAGGCAAGTGCTTTTTTTATATATTTTTAAACTGATCACAAGGGTTGTTTTATTACTTACACATTCCAAGAATGTAATCACTATCTGCCTCTGAGAGTCATAGCTACTGTTTCAAAGAGAAAATCAAATATTTGCAGGGACACCAGTGCTATCCCTTCTCTCTCCCCAGTCTTCCTGCTATCAAGGAGAAGACACAGGTAGGTACTCCAGGCAGTTCTAAGTCAATGGAATTTGGGTTCTTGGATCAGTTGCATGCTTATAAAAAGTCACATCTGCGATAGCTTACAAGACTGGGGACAGTAGTGTCAGTGGTCATGGCCCTCAACCTGGAAGTTTAAAAGTCCAGGACTCCATAGTTTTCTATGGAGCATAGATGCTCTTCGTTCAGATGTAGCTTCTACCTCACCACTTCCCCCTCCAAATCTCTAACATGCCTATGGCACAACTGGAGTCTTCAGAGATGTCCTGTGACGTATCAACCAAAGACATCCAGGTCTGTAGAGATAAATTTCTTTCTAAAACAAAGAATAAATCTAGAAATTATGGAATTGATGCTACACTTAGCGTTTTTCCCACTAGGGCAGACAGTGGAAGAAGGCACAGGATTTAAGAGCATATCAAATTACAGTGGATTACTTTGTCTCCATCCAATTATATATTATGAAAAAACCATGGCTTCCACTTGGAATTTGATTACAGCAAAACAGAGACTCAGAGAAAGCAGTTTGTTAGAAGTGGTAGCTGATACTCTGCAACTAAACACCTGGTAGATTGGTATTTTTTAGGTGACAAATGTTTCTTTTACACTGGGTATTTTTCATTTAAAAATGGAAGACAAAATATTTAGGCAAAATCCATATTTATAATGCATTTCATGAATGTTAAGGTGCATTTCTACTGAGAAAAGTAGTTCTTGCAAAATTATCCAGGGTCTCTTGTCAGTAATTTTGAAAATGCTATGCATAATGCCCACTGTAATACTATCAATATAAGTGCATTATTTTGTCTGTAAGTGCTTATATACATGTCATGATTTTGTTGAAAATCATGATGTATATTTAGGATTTCATTTGAAATTTGCTTTTCCTGAAAAATTTTACATATCATACACTAGGCAGTGTTTTGTTGGCACTTAGGAAAACCTTTCTCACAGAGCCATCATTTTGCAGCTTACACAGATAACAACAGCAAATGTTCTTTTACATATATAAGGATCAAACTATAGGTATTTGTTTTTTTTTTTGGAAAGCCTCTGAAAGATTATAAAGTTAAATGAGTACTGTAACACATTAAAGTTGTATCCCCTTTTTGCATTTCCTACAGAACAGCGAGTGCTTGACATTTTATCTTTATTGTGTCTCAGCCATAAGGCTTCAGTTATAGTTTGAGATGTTAGCATTAATATGTTAATTGCTTGAACATCACTTTTTAAATATACTGTGACAGCTACTGAATAGCACAAACTATGTATGTATACTAATGCACTTTTTCTCAGATTCCTGTATTATTCTAATCTTGTCAATTTCTTTGAACAGAAAAAGGTTTATTTTTAGAGAGAACGTGTTCTTCTAGAGGAAGATATTGATGTAAATGAAACTTGGACTCCTTTCGGTTTCAAAGAGGCTTTATTAGAGAGATTTCAAATCATATATTCTACCCCATAGGTTAAAGATATATTCATTACAAAAGACAGGTCAATGCACATACTGAAAAAAAAATCTTAGCAAACTGGGGCAACTTGTACATGGGTTTAATTGTACTTTGCTTCTTTGCTTTTATATCAGTGCTGAATAGCTTCCCACCCTATCAATGCTCTGTGTATTCTACACAATCTGAAATAACCTTTGGGTATTTTGCCAAAAGCCTTGCTGCATTGAACTGCCTTGTCTTCTCCCTGTTGTCGTCTTTTTCTGTGTAAGTCTACTACTTGTCTCCCTCTCTTCCACTGATATAAATCCTAGACTTTCTCTTCATCTTTCACACATTACATCTGCTCCTGGGTGCAGCAAGCTGTTTCACATGGAGAAGGAATATAGAAAATAAGAATTCTTGCCTGTCCAGTAATCCCATGGCTTTGGCTCTTAGGACCAAAGCAAGACCTAGCTTTTTGAAACCCACCATCTGCATGTAACCTTAACTTAGAAGGAAAGAAAAAAATCTTCTTCTTTGTACTTGGTGAGAGAGAAGTAAAAGAGTTATCTTTAACTGCTGCACATCTACAGATATTAGACTGGGACAGAGATTAACCCGTTTTCAACATACAGTGCTTTAAAGTAAGACAGCTGGGACAAAACAACAACACTGATACAAACACAACATGATTTACTACCACTATGTAGGAAAGAAATGCTGGGTCACAGTACAGCACTATTAATATGTCATCCCTGCTCAGCAGTAGTCAAAAAGCCCACAAACAAAAGAATCACCGTTCATGACAGCCTCACATCTTGAGTACTGGGTGTGCCCCATCTATAATACCTTAATATGCATAGTTGACTTGAAATGGGGGACAAAGAAAAACAACAAAGATAATGGGAAGTGTGGAAGGGCTGTTTAGGGGCAGTGTTTAAGAGACCACATACGCCATGACTATTCAGCCTGGAAAACAAGATAAATGAAATGAAGCCTAAACTCAAGGTCTGTACCACTAGAAAGACAGTTATTGTATCTTTCAACATAGCAGCCAAGAACAACCTACTGATTAGACAACAGTTGCGTTCCACTCATAACTAAACTAGGAAAATCTATCCCAATGTCAAAACTATTAATGGTATTAAAAGTAGATGAATAACCAAGAGCTAATTTAATTTGCAGTTGTTAAACGTAATGGTCTTAAATAAAACCTCAAGAAAACACTGTGCCACAAACTGCTGGGAACTGGGAGAAGACCAAGGGAAGGAACACTGCACATTTGCTCAGCTCCACAGCATCTGCTTCAGAGTGTTGCAGGAGGCAAGATTCACAGCTGAATAAAGCTTTGATCTAAAGGAGCGGAGCAAATATTGCACTCTTATGATAACCCATAACTGACAAAGTGCTTCTGCTGAGACTTGTTTAAATTCAAAATAGTATGTAAAGCAGCCACCTGCTTCCCTTTTCACCATAATGGTTCTGGTGGCAACTGGAAGACTCAAAATGAGCCAGATTACGTTTTATGCCCTTCCCAAGAGACCCTTCCTTCTCAGTGCAATAGTACTCTGCAGCCTATTATGATGTTCCCATCTGTCTTAGTCGTCATGCAGCCAAGCTATTTGTATTTAGCTCCTTAACCTTTCCTCATTAATCAATTTCTCTAACTCAGTAATCAAGATTGTCTGACAGGGAGAGAAAGTAAATCCTAAATTTGGAAATTGGGCTTCAGACAGCAACTCCTGCAAAAAAAGATGTAAAAATTCTCTAGGTCCCTTGTCTACTTTTTTTTTTATTTTGGAGAAGTGTGTGTACTTATAGGGGGAAACAAGCAACAAAAAGGAATGACCATGTTTGGAAAAAACGTGGGCATTGGATAGGAAAGACCATTGAAAAGTCTCAGAGCAAAAGGCAGGATTAAGGTGTGTTTTGTGCTTTCCTAGTGGATTATGAAAAACCAGCCAGCCAGCCAGCCATTCATCTGTCCATCCATCCATCCATTCATTCACCCATCCATCCATCCTTCTGTTCCTCCTTCCTTTGTGGTTTCCTTCTGTCCCTCCCTCATCCCTCTTTGCTTGTGCTGAAACTGGTCCATGGCTTTGAGACATTTCAGGAGCACTGCAAACCTCTAGATTCATGTCCTAATAGGCAAATGTGTTGAGGCAGAGGCAGCATAAATCTTTGGCTATTCAAATGAAACTACCTATATTCCAGAATGTTTATTTCAAGACAGTCTTTTACAATTTATTTGACTCTTCCCATGAAGTTGTATTTTAGCACTGACTTCTAAAAGAAATCTGTTAAAAAAAATATGTATGTAACTGGGAGGAATGTGAATCAGCCTGTGCCCCATCTTTGAAAATTTTCTTCTTTTTGGTAAGTGAAATGGACTTTTTTGTTGCTGGTTCAAGCTAGACTTTCACAGCTGCTGAGACAGAGAATTTCTATGAAGCACAGCCCACATAAACTGCATTGTGATGAACAAGAACCTCTACGCACTGCAATATCATCATTCAAAATGAATGTACTGACATCTTTGATAGCATTTATTTTCATGCTCTGTATATTACTGACTGTTTAGTGATACTGAATTAGAAACAGTATCAGTATGGAGGTGACGAGGCTTGTGCTATATACTTTGTTAGAAAAGTATGCATATTATATACCTAGTATTATGTTTTGCTGGTTAATTTTATCTTTTTAATTCATTAGTTAAATATGACTTACATTATCAGAGGAAGCTTTCAGTTGCATCACACCACAAATCCTAATATGAACCTATTTCCCTTTTTTTTTTTTTTCGGACACTAAAGCAAAGCAAAAGCTTTTTAATTAGGAAGAACATGCTGTTACCAATTTTGATTTTTACTTTGATCTAGCCAAAAGTGTACTTGGGACATTAAACTTAATGTTCACACAGTGAATGTGTATAGTCTAGTCCGTTATAAAGCTTATGCTATACAGGCTTTTGTTTAGCACTGTGCTGCCTAAAATTATGAATGCCAGCTTTCAAGAAAACTTTGGAAGGAAGTTTAAAGCCACAGACTTCTCCTGCAAATAAACTAAGAAGTATCTGTCATTGCTCAGTTGTGTGAGTAGTCATTAATGAAGTATTAATGAAGCTCCATAGCTGTTACAGTTGCTTCTGGCTTTGCCAACCCTCCATATTCATGTTCTTACTACTTCTGTGCATGAGGGTTGCTTTTATAAAATTTAAGTAAAAAACCTCACCTTACTGAGTTCCAAAAACAATTAAGAAAGAGTCATAAAACTGCTCTGAAGCAATTCCTTGGGTTTAAAGCAAGACCTCCTCAAGGTTGCCTTTCCATGTACTGTTTGCCTTGGTTATGTTTATGTTCATCTCAGCAATTAAAATAACAAGACTCATAGTGGGTCTTGTGAGTTCTTTATGGAAGGAGAAGCGACATAGCTTGCACTTGCTCATCTCCTCAAACCAACACAGTCACAATCAGCAACATGCGTGTGTCCAAGCTGTCCAGAATTTCTAGTGTGCAGCCCAGAGGGCAAGGGACATCTAGTGAGTCCTCACTATGACTTCTGGGTTCCTCTTGCTTGGCAGTGACAGCTTCATGTTTGTGTGGGTTTTTCAAGGCTCTCTTTAGGAGTCAAACAATTATTACAGTGGAATCTTTCAATTCATAACATTGATTACCTCATCCTCCATGTATCTTAGACAAGGTTGCCAGACACTGCCTTCGATTGCTTCTTCTGGGTATCTTTGTGGCAACCATCAACCTTTTGGTCTAGAAGAGAAGACCACGTACAATGTAACCTACAGCCTGTGTGTAAAACTTGTCCATTGAACAAGTTCAGCTGAAAAACTCAGCAGAATGAGGACTAAACAGCATAAACCCATGTGTGGGGTCTTCTCAGCTCCTATAAATTGATCATCATGGTATTAGGACTGAAAGACTCTAGAAGGAACTTACATGGTATGCTGCAATGTTCATTACCTCCAAAGAGAACAGAGACTTCTCTGCTCTCTGATGTAAGAGACTTCATGCCTTGTTTTACTGTCTTGCAGAAGTATTCACTTAGAGTCTCTGAACTGATGACATTAAAGACAAAATAAAAAGTTTAGCCCAACAGAAATTCATCCTTGTTTATGGACTCTCTCACCTCCCTCAGAATAGAAATAAACTACAAATTTTAAGGATTTCATCTCACCTTATATAGATTTTGCATCCTTTTGGAACTGGCAAAAATTCTGGCATTCTGAACTGAAAGAATCTTTTATTCTTCAACGTTTTATTCTTCAGAGAAATTGAAGGAGTGTCTTGAATGACCAAGAAATAAAATTTCTTTCAATGATTGCCTGGGGTTTGGGCTGTGAAAACTGTTTCTTCCTTACAACATGCTATGCTGAAGAGAGAGCTGGTATCTGAACAGCTGCTGCTGCTGGTCTGAACTGCCTCCTTCTCTTCTAATAGCATGACCACTGCCATAATCTTGGCAACTTTACCTGGCTATTACTGGCATAATTACTTCTTCTTTAATGCAAAGAATGAGTTTGTAAATGAGTAGCTATTAGTAGGAAGCATACTGTGGACAGGAGAGATTTAGTTTAACGCAGCTTTCCTGAACTGTATTTTCTATCCATTTCATGTAACATAAATTGCTGGATAGCTGAAAATCCCTTTATTTTAATATTCGGAATTCTTTTCATTAATAATGGGTAGTCTGATAGAAAGAAAAGGTGATTATATGAATGCCAGAAGTGAAATAGAGTAAAATTTTCTTTATAATAAAACCAAAATTTAAATAGTAACAACCTTTGATGACATTTTATGCATAACAAAGGAGGGGGGAAATGTGTATCATAGCCCAGTAAGCAAAGGGGTGAGGGGAATTATAGTAAATGTTGCTTTATAAAATAACATTATAGTAATTTGATCTGTGACAAATTACAGCTTTAAAAATCTCTTAATATTCTGCCACACTTGCATTATTTAAACTTTACCTTTGCCACTTAGGAAACAATGCTGTACTAATGGACATATAAATCTTTCTTCAGAAGTATTTCAAGACACAAGGATTAGAAAAATCACTAAGTATTTGATGACAGTTTCAGTATCTGCCTGATTTAGAAGCAGATCTATTCCCACAAAACTACAGACAGAATGATTAAAAGATCAATAAAATTCTTCTTATATGTACCGTATGAAGGAAATAAAATGAAGATACAGAAGATGCAATGGATTCATAAATGAAAGTGCAGATGGAATATAATTTGATTCCCTCATAATTTTTGTTCCATTGAAAGAACAAAACCAGGACAAAATCATTATAAACATTCTAGGGTAATTCTAAGGTAAATTCTAAGGACTTTATCACTACTTTCAGCTGGGATGGATCATCATTTATGCTTAGCTTTTGCTATAACTGGGTCTTTGTGCATATAAAAAGAATGCTGACATGATATAATTCATCTACAGATCTCACAACACAGTTTTCTATCACTTAGCCCATGTTCAGAATAGAAAGTACTACAGCATATTTCACCTGCTTTGCAGTGGTAACTGCAGAGACTGAAAGCTGTGCTATGGTAGGATGAAGATATATCTGTTGTTGATTCAATTTATTCTACTAATATAGCTAGGTGAGATTACAATTATTTTAGTCAGAGATGCATGTGCTTCAGATCTGTTAACATTAAGCCTTACACATTATTTATTCCGGATGTACTGATAGTAAAACCTGAGGTAGGAAAACAGAGTGCCACAGAGCAAATTAGAGCTGGGAAATACTCAAAAGTTGCTTTATGCTTCTATGGTGAACCCATACTCATCTTTTTCATACCTTAAGACCTGAGAATACCATTTTCATAGTGGTGCTGCTTTGCTGGTGGGGAATTGCATAAGGAAAATATGCTTGTAGTACATGTCTTGAAATGCTACACAATAATTGGCCTATGAAAAGTTTCATTTGCCTATTTTCTTCCTCTCTGCTTCCATTTCTCTTTATCTAACTGACCCTTCTTCAACAAAATATCAGAGCATCTTCTTATGAACCAAAGCCACAAAATAAATTTGTTTCCTACCTCTTAAAAATAGCAAGATTCTCTTTTTTCTTAAGTATACAAGAAATTTAATTTCTTTTTCAAGTTCAGAGCAATTTCGTTTGGCTGCTTTGGTTCTCAGATAATTCGTAATTGACTTGGAAAAAACTCAAACTCAGCTTGGATCTAACCCATATCACAAGAAGCAAAATCACAGCTGACACTTTGTTAGCAGGCAGCAGAGAACCCAGACCCTGCTTCCATAAACATTACTCAAGCAGAACACCTATTCTGAGGAATATATTGCTAAGAATTTTGCTAGCATGCAGCCATTACAAATTGAGTCATCCCTCCCTTGAATGAGACCCTATCTGTTCCCAAAATTGCACCGTTTTAACCAAAATAGTGCTTTTTAAAGAATTTTTGTTCAGTGCATACGTAGGAGTTGGCATGTTTTTTTTGTTGAAGTATGACTTCTTTTACTTAGAAATAAACAGAAATTAAATATTTGAAAAAATCTGCTGTCCATCTGAGTAACAATATTCACTGTGGTTCTTGTACTGATTTTAATTCAGTTGCAAATAAAAGCAACTCACTTAGATAAGCTAAGGTAGGACCTCCTCCTCGGTAGAAAGGCTAATTCTGACAGGAAAAGGATGATGCTTGGCCTTATATCTAATCAAGGCACTGGTAAGCTCTTATTAGTTTTACTTAACCTGTAGGACAAACTGGAAAGCCAGAGCTTACGGTGTTCCCAGCTGATAAACTGATTGCTTTCCTTTCCCTGTCTGGTGCCTGAGTCTACTTTGCAGTTACAGAGCTCAGCTACATCAGCTGTCACAGGAGCTCATGCGCAGCACTGGTTGGTGCTAATGCAACAGGCTCAAGCTTCTTATCTCCGTTTCAATTGCTAACCTTAAATCTATGCTGGATTTTTTATCACTGATGTTCACTCCTTTTAGAAAGTAGAATAAAAAGCTTTTTTCCATTAATATTTTTTCTTTCCTCCCCTCCTCTTCAGTTTTAGTACTCTGTACCTTAATTGCTGTCTTCCATCAACAGTTTCCAGACTTCGTCATGCCAGTTATAAATTATTTTTATTTATAAGTCCAAATAGTATGTTCATAGCTGTCAATATCTAATGTATTTGTTTGAATCCCAAGAGGGCCCCAGACTGCAAAACCTAATGAATATTTACTAAGCAGCAGAAAATTGCATGTGAAACCGCATTTCTCTCTAACATGTATAATGTATGCTTGTCCATTCCTTCTTTCCTTTTATTCTGCCCTTTATCAGTATTTGAATGGATCTGGTGGGGGCACCCCTCTAACTCACTGCAACAGCTAATTTTTTTTTCCTCTGGCAGTGGACAGTAAACAACCTATAACATCCTATCCTACATGTCACAGAGATACAGGTTAAGAGGACTGCATCCCATGTTGTAAATTCATTCATCACAGATCAATATGTCCTCTACTATTCAGCTAAGAACTCTCTCATCTGAACAGTTTGTCTGCTTGGGCTCTGGCAACTGGAAACTTGTCCTGTCCCCCACTCCCACCTCTCTAAATCTAATCCTAATAGGACTAATTGTTTTAGCATTCAATATGGGAACAATGCAGCTGAGCCTTCAAAAATTTGGCACTAATTTAATACCAACTGTCTTTGTTGGAGGCACCTGGAATTTTTGTTGTTTTAAAAGCTTTTCCAGATTTAATTTTGTTCTCCTGCCAGTTTTTTTGTTTGGTTTTCCTTTTTGAGAGTGGCTTAACCAGAAGAATCAGTATGTACAGACACCTACTCTGCTCTTTCACAGGCAGAACTTGCCCACACATGTGTGAGAAAATTCAGTGATCTCTGTTCAGTTTCCAGCACCAGAACCACCTTGGATGAAAACTGTGGAAACACAGCCTACCAGAGAACCTGCTCACTGTCATCAGTTTAAAAATAGACAAAATAAAGCACTTAAGAAATTAAACAAAGGCTTCCTTTTTACAGCATGATCTAGTAAAATAGTTTTGAAGAGACACAACCCTCCAAATGCAAAATGTAAGCGACTGCCTTCCTAGATCAAGTCCCTAGAGACCTTTCTGTTGTTGCCTACATAGATTTATTTGGGACACTGCGATGGAAGGGCAAATAGTCTAGTAAGTTGAAGGAGGGAACCTGCAAAGACTTTATGAAGAAGTTGAGCCCTTTCTGTGAGTTACAAAGCTTAATTTGGTATGCAGAAGAGAAAGCAAACATTTTTACTGAAGAGGGTTAATGCCTTTGTCCATTGGAATAATCATAGAATAATTAGGGTTGATATATTCTTAATTCCAGGAAAACAGCTTATATTAGCAAATGAATTTATTTATTATTTTATCAGTTAAAGATTTCATCATCTTGTCATGATTAAGCTGGAAAGGCACAACCCATTAGACAGCAAACCACAGATGAAAAGTCCTTTGCTTTTCAGTGAGACCAATCATAGAGTTATCATAAATCTGTGAAATGCAGCTCTACTTTCTTTATGGACCTTGAACCTATTGTTCTTATGGCACAATTACTATTTAGGTTTTTATTTGCATGTAAAAAAGGTAAAATTAAAAAAAATGCTTGGAGCTGAATTTTGTCCTTCAAAGGTCTGAACCCAGAGTGGTTCTTTTTGTAACTGTTTAGAAATTAACTACTTCACTGTTTTTAAGATGCAACAATAAAGAATGAATCAACTATTTATTGTTTTTTTTACTTAAACTATTTTGTCAGATGCTTTATTTTAAAACAATAGAAAACAAAATGTTAAAGGCAGGGGATTTATTATTGATTTCACTACTGTAATGCAGGGAAAGGGTTCTGTTCAGACAGGTAACTTCTAAAGAAAACATTTCCCGTGCTGCATCTAAATAACTCATAGCCACCTCAGGCATATGAATCGTCATTCTGCATGCAACAATGCTGGCCACTGGGTGAACCCTGTATCTCAGGGGCTCTTGTAATAGGTGTTACACAGGTTTCCGTTGTAAATTGCTGGTTTAATTTGTAAGCTTGAACACCCTTTCCTTAATAACCCCTATGTATAGCAAGACCAGAAAGGCACTCTCAGAGAAACATGGCACTACCCCAATACTCTAGAAACAGAAGTTCAGTATGAAGCACTGAGAATTCAACAAAAAAATATGTTGAAACAAATCTATTTTTAAGTTGGTGTTTACAATAACAGTTTACATATATTCTTGAAAACTTAAATTTTAATAGCACGCTTAAGTAGAGAAAATAGTATCAAATAGATTCTAGGGAGGAGGATAAGGTACAGAGAAAGAAGCTGCTGAAGCAGAAGGGAATATGGTACTTGGGAAAACTCTGGGCAAGCTGATTAAAACTGGGGTTCATTTTACCTACTTTCTCAGACGTTAGCCAAACTGGTTGTCTAGGCACCCTGTGTAAGGAAAGAATACCCAGAGGGCAATTCATCTCAATTAACTTAGATGCTTATCTTCGACTGAGATGAATTAAATGTGCTCTGAAGGTATCCTTTCTCTCCACTAACTATAGGGGAACTTAAACACCTGGTTAGACTAGACTTTTACACTTTAGACAGGAAAGTTAGGTGAGATGTATAGCATGCAAAGTAAAAACAGGAGCAATATCAATAGCTGAGAAATAAAAGGGAAGTGAACTGCAAAGGGCCTTTGGGTTAAGAAGAAAGAATATGGAAGATGGGAAATAACATAATTAGGTAATAAAATGGAGTCATACAAAAGGATTTGAAGAGCAGGAGAAAATGATTTTGCAGCAACCAGGTAAATCTGACTGTACTGTCATATGGTATAGAAGAAAATAAAACAGGTGGCTAGGGGAAAAGTTGACAATAATCAATGAAAAAGCTGCTCAATGCATGAATCCATGTCTCCTGTAGGGAAGCAAAAGAATTGCCAGTCTTTAGGATATTGTGAAAATACAGAGGGCATTCAATCACAGTACCTTCAGAAGATGAGAACGGCACTGAAGGTGAAAATAGGTTGTATTTTTACTGTAGTGGAAATAAAAGATACAATATGCAAAATGTAGTGAAAAAAACATACTTTTTCTCTTTGAACTGGATCTAGACCTCACAATGAGAAATAGTCTATTTCATATTAGTATGGATTTTTTCTGGATGTCTATTGTGGCACAATTGCTGACTGAGATACCAGAAGCATTTAAGCAGGAAATCTTTAATCATACACTATCAAAGGGAATCTATTTTATTAAAAGAATGAATAAAATTGACATGGTGAAATAAAGAAATCTAATCCCTTGTTATGCATTATACCACCCAGTCTTCACAGTCTCATTGCACATTAAATACTATCAATCTGTAACAATAAATATTACATAACCCAGACTAAGAAATAGCAGATTTTATTCAACCCTATCTTAATTATGAACTGATAAACATCAAGTGACCACAATGGCTTCCTATGCTTGGATGTTTTGGGAAATTTTGCTGAAGTACTATAAAAGCCTGTGGTGCTCATCAATACCCTGTGTTATTTGAAACCAATCACAGGGTAATTGAAGCAAATTACCAGTCTGAGATTCTTATTTAACTATTTTTTTTTCTTGCCCATCATCCCAGCTTAAAATCTGAGCTGTACTACCTCTGTTTCTCTAGGAATTCCTCTAGAATCTCTTTTTTTCTCTGTGATGTTTTGACTGTATTTTAAGCATAAATATTATGAATCCTTTCCTGTCAACTTTTGATTTACCAAACATTTGGCAAAGTCAATGAACAGATTAAGCTCACTACGTAATACCAGATGGCTTTATGGTTTTGTGTCCTCTCTTGGGCAAGTCCTGCTGTCATCTCTGAGCATCTGCACAGAGCCATGAGAGATGTGTGCACTTTTCATTCATTCAGCTGGGTCACTCATCATTAATAGTCAGAGGAGGGAAGGAGGTGTCAGACAAGAGAATTGGTTCTGGCTTCTGTTAGCACATTGACATGTCAATCATTCACCCTAGAGACTGCCAGGTCCAATTTAGAACAAAAGTAACTGCTGGGCTGAGCACATCACAAAAGGAGAGGAGATTTCTTTGTGTTAACCAGCCCCTTCACAGGGTGGAAATGTAATTAGAGTCTTCCTCACAACCCATAACACACGAAACCCAGTCGTTATCAGGAGCTACTCTGAGACAAAATCACTGACCTCAATCACGTTATGAATGATTCTGCTGCAATTTTAGGGTGTCCTCAAAATGAAATTGTATTTGAAGCACCTCTCTTAGCAAAGCGGACCAATCCAGCACAGTGATAGCTTGAATATGTTAAGTTCTCTGTAATTTCTTACATGAAAGCTTTGATCATTCATGAAAGGTACTGTTGTTTTCCAAATTAATATAGTCACCTTTAAAAGAAAATACAGCAAACACAAATTAATCCTCAAGCCGTTTGATCTCAGTGCAATTTCCCAGCAGCTGCATCTCTAATAGCCTCTTAGTGCACCCTACCGGACGCCCTAAATAATGCCTCCTGCTTCCATGGAGCAGCTTTAATGGAAAAAAAGTCGATATGGTGCCTAAGTGCAAATGGGCTGAGCTGCTCAGGCTAGAAAACAGGAATCCCTGTTTCATAAACTTTTCAACCTTTTCTTACAACATTTTGGCCCTTTTTGGCACCTTGAGTTAATCGAAACAAATGCAAGCATCAGCAATCAAAGCATTTGTTATCACAGTTCATACCGTTTACCATCAAGGGGCAAAATTTTCATTTTGCTCTGGTAAGCAGCGTCTGCTTCAGCAGGCAGTCTAACGTAGGACAGCTCTCAAGTGTCTGCCATTACAGCAGCAGACTCAAACCTCTCACACACCACAATCTGAATGTTAAAGCTAGCTTCTTCTCTGGCATAAGGCTCTTCTCTGGCATAAGGTGAACCTCTGGCATGTAGACTCCAAATATTCTGAAGAATGTTAAATATTTATCCTATTGATCAGCTCAATCTCTGTGTGTAAAATCTCCCACCACCCAGTGATAATCAAAGAAACAAGCCATGTGTAAACCAGCAAATCTGTATCAGAATCAATAGGTAGACACATTTCTATACTACCTGAAGAGCTGGTCTATTTAGTTCTAATATAAGATTGTCAGATACATGTTTTCTTCAATTTTGTTTGCAGTTACCTGCTGTTCACTACATGTGACACAAGCAATCCACCCTGAACTTCTGACTTGGTCAGAATATTGAAAGCCTTTCACCTGCAACATTTCTCATAACAGGTAGTCATTGTTTCATATACTCATTTCCTCAAGAAAAGAAGAAAAGAAGTATTTCAGTGTCTTTAATTCATCTCCTTTAGCCCCACTGTCTGTGAATGCATCGTGAAAGACGTATTCTAACTGTGGCCTGGTTTTGTAATGAAGTTTTACAGCCAGTTACATTTCACTGACAGTATGAACCCCACATCTATTTCAGATCTGGTAGAACAAACTCATAACATCGTAAGCCAAAGGTTGCAGCTAAACTGCAAGAGTATGAAACAATGACAGTGGGAAACAATAAGCCACTTAACTTTTAGCTTTTATGGGCATATATTACTAATGCTGCTAAGTGATAAATTTCTTTGAATGGATGCAATTCATGGGCAGGTAAGAGGAAAGCTAGGTCTCACCTAGGTCTAGCTGTCCTGGGTACAAGGAATAAAATACCATGACATATTTGGCTTTGGCTCTTACTTACACTGCTACTTTATTCATCCAGTTATTTTGCTATTCAAAGACCAACAGACTGATTGCATGGCTGACTACACCAATTACTCCACACCTCAAAAACCTGGCACCATGCCCACAAAAAAGAAGACTACAAAGACAGCAGTTTTATGATCTTTAAGAGCACATTTTGATCATTAGTGTAAGATCATTTCCCTTTTATAGTCTAAGAGACTAAATAGGCAACACTAGTAGCACTTTTACATACCTTAATGAATGCTACTTTACGTAAATTACATTATTCGTATTAATCGTAACACCTTCAAATAACATGTTCTTGCCTATTTTATATAGGGTTGCAAGTTTACTGAAAGGATACAGTGCACACACTCTGGCCCAAATATCTGGCAACATCAGTGGAACATACATCATGGCTAAAGAAAGTGATGCAGAGGAGCTTTTGTGCTCTCTCACAAATGACCAAAACTCACTGTGCATCAGTCTAGCATCCTTTCTGAAGCTGTCTCCTCTAAATTACATGAGGCCAAGAAGCTGATGTTCACCCCTTTTTTTAAAGATACTTTTTCAGCAAAATGCCAAGCTTTCAATATTTCAGGTAAAAATACTGTGCAAAGAAACTGTATATAGCTTCAGTCATTCTGAAGCCCAATTTCCCCACCACCTGTCACAACATGAAGAAATGGAGGCTAAGTACAATACAAGTTTGGATAAACGCCATCACTGATAATGTAATCTATTTGCATGGAACGTAACTCCAAGTGCAACTATGTCAATACATGTCAAAATCATGCTAGAAATATATGCATGTGTAGATAGTGTATCAGAGAAGAAGAGCAGACTGGTGGTAACCTGTCAGAAAAGACAGGTTCAGTTGTTTGCTCAACAGAGATCTGCAGTGTTCCCATTTGTCCCCTTCAGCTCCTCATCTGTAAAATTGGGATGATTGTATTTTTTGACATTACAGAGATCTCTGAGGTCCTTAAAACCAACATTAATAGTATTGGTATAATCATCTTTGATAGATTGGTTGGGGGGGTAATTGAAATAGTTTTTCCACAAGAAATGCTGTTTTTTCAGCATAAAGATGCTCCAATTTTCAATGTGCTGACAGTATTTGATTAGCAGGATTGTATTTTCTTGCCTTCATTTCCATCAGCATGATTTTTACATAAGATGCAACTGGTGCCTCTGTAATTCTTCTCCATACATTGCATTTCCATAAATAATCTTATTAACTCAGAGACAAATAGTTTGAGAAGGCTGTCTGCTTTCATTTATGCATTTCTCCACGTGCTCTCTGCTGTGAGGTTTGTTATGTTTAGCTGCTGCTTAAATTCTGATCCAAAGGCTGAATAATCTCTGTTACTTCAAAGGAGGATAAGAACTCTCTTTTTTTTATGAAACATTATTTCTTGCAATACAGGAGAGTTGCAGATACACACAAGATGGGGAGATGAATTGCATTAATGTTCATTCAAAGGTTTAGGGAGTTATTTTCACATTTAAAGAAGCAGCATGTGCAAAATAACTGTATCAGAGCACTGAAATAATCGAGATTTCTGAGCCAAATTTTAAAGAACAGAGTATTACCTAAGAAAACACAAAACAAATCTTCAAAGACAGTATGCAATATTTATTTAGCATAAACACAGGTTTAAGAAAATGTCCAATGGAGACTTTTCAGCCATCAAACAGAACTTAGGTTTAAAAAGCAAGGAAATAAAGCTAATAAATTAAAGAAAATTTATACAATACATTGAATTTCGAGGGACAACAAACTGACTAAAAAAACCCCTATATTTTAACAATATTGAAAGTAAATATAAAGCATTTCCTATTGCT
Organism: Psittacus erithacus; assembly: GCA_009867235.2. Classification (NCBI taxonomy): domain Eukaryota; kingdom Metazoa; phylum Chordata; class Aves; order Psittaciformes; family Psittacidae; genus Psittacus; species Psittacus erithacus. The sequence goes on from WYDI02017372.1 coordinate 17,042, forward strand.
AAAATCAGTTAAAAGTCATTTATGGAACTGGCAAACCACAGCTTCTTTCACTATATGGTTAAGAGAAAACTGTCTAAGAGAAGGCTATACCTTTTGATTTTTTATTAAAGATGTAGTCACTACCACCTACATCTTCACAGCATCAAAGATGGATTAATGTTCCTCATTGTACTACCTAATGCACATGCTGAGATTAAAAAGAGCTTCAACTGATGTAAACCCCAGCAATCTCTTTTAATGGTACTAGCACTCAAGAACATGACCCCCTAGCGACCTGCTCCATAGCACAACTCCAAAGGGACAAAGAAGCCAACTGCCTTTCTGGGTACAGGGTTGAGCTCTCAGTACATGGTACATTTCTCAATACATGGTCCAAGAGCTCCTTGTTGGAAGAGTTGTTCATTTCATTGGCAAAATTAGAAACTACCTTCACAAAGGGATTTAAGATTGGCAATTCCTCTTTAGGTCTTTAAGTCATTGGACTTAAGCACCACCAGCATTCACATCTGCAGCTAACACTAGGTCCAAGCTCACAAACACCTACAGCAGATTCTCATGTAACAGTATGAGTGGACTCCTTCGGGTGTTTGCTGTAAGACAAACCTCACCTCAGCTGGTATCACACAAAGAAATGTGCCATATTAAGACTGTGGCAAGAAATGTGAATATTGAGGAGTCAGAAGAATAGAGCAGAGAAGCAATTTAGTGTTAACAGATAAGAAATCTGTTGGAGAAAAAGCTAGAAAATATATCCAGAGCATCTTATGGCCTGAGACAAAAAGAGAGAGAACTGATGAATAGCTAAGCAAATTACTAGATGGCTTCAGATATCTCTTAGGGTGCAGATATTCTTAAGATGTAAAGAAAGATTACAGATTTTTGTGCCCAAAAGATAGCTTCCAATTTATTTTTTTATGATTTGGCAAGAGCTCTGGGTTGTATCTCACTGAAGTGGTTTCACTTTAACCTTGCTGCATCCAATGAATATGCCAATCACCTTCAGTTCTGGCAGCCTGACCTACCTGCTCGTTGTTCTGACATTCCTCAGCGGCACAATATTGTGTGTGAGCATCTGTATGGCATGCCTTTACAGCAATGCTCTCTGCTCAGGCAGCAATGTCTTGCCAAGATGCAGCAGCACATGTGAGTTATTTCTGCACTGCAGTTGGTCTATTTCCATTGCTGTAGCCACATCCACAGAGCATTTGCCACCATCCGGGAGTCAGTACAGAGACAGAGTACTGGCCACTTTCCTCTTCAGCAGACCCTAGGGACAGATGGCTTTCACTTCAGCAGGCTGACTTGATTCACCTTTCCCTTCAGTGGCTTCCGTGTCCTGAAACATGAAACTCCACACAGCAGCTTCTTTCCACTTCTGATGGTTTCCCACCACACAGGATCCACTGGTAAACACTGTACATGGCTTCTCATGTCATGGGGCCTTTGGCACAAGTTACCTCCTTAGGCAGTGCTCCAAAATCTCTACTTTCTTGCCAGTCCATGGTCTCTTCCAGGACCTTGGGGTAGCTGGGGCTCCCCTTTGGGCCTGTTGCATGATCAACACTACCCACTTACTCCACATAGCTTCAGTTGTGTGACGTGTAGAGGATTCCCATCCTCCACATCCAGAGCAGCACAGGCAATCATGATGCCAAGAGGAAATGTGCTTTTGTACTGCCTGCTTTCAAAGCAGCTCAAACCCCTTGATATGCTGCTAATATATCCTTTTCAGACAGGGTGTGTTTTGTATGACATTCCCATAAAATATAATTTAATATATAAATAATTTATAATGAAATATAATTAACACAAATTTCAAATATACTTAGTGAAATTGTACTAGATAACCTGGTTTGCATACATAATAGATATCTCCTCAAAAGAAATTCTTAGCCTTCATTAACTTTTGCAGCTTTAAGAAATATGAATTGCCTGTGTTGCCATGCAGGTGTTTTTTGGCTGAGTAATGAAACATGTAATGCAGAAATATGCTCAGGTTATTTCTCAAACTAGAATTAATGGTTCTAAAACAAAAACTCAATTACATTTAACCAAACATATAGCTAACTAATAGGCAATTTGAAATGAAACTTCTTTTTATAAACTGTTGGGTCAGTGAATTAGATGACCCATTGCAAAAGTATTTTCTTATTGTATGATTTATATTGAGTGCCACTAAATTATGTTTTGCTGTATGTTTGATTTTTGAGAAGTTTAATTACTGTATCATTACCAGAACACTACATATAAAACCAGCTTTTAATTTTTGAGAAAAAAAAAGCAATCCTGTGATATGGAACTTTAAATAATTAAGAATAAATACTTTAGAGAAGTGGAATTCTATGCATTTCATTCTGTGCATTGAGTGTAACACACTCCATTTCAAAGTCTCCAATGTAGACCTGTTTGCTTGAACTCTTTTGTATATGTATATTTATGGGGTTTAATATACCATTAGTCAATAACCTACAATAAGCAGCAGTGGCATCTGAAAAAGTAAACAGCTTTCCTAGAAAAGGAAGGCTGAAACAAAATTAGTGGCACCTCTTCATCTTTGTGAGGAATAGCAGCTGAGCTTCCCAAGTAGTTGGCAGTTTCAGCTGATGTCAACTGCACAAGAAGTGCTGAATGGGAAACAGACCAAATTTAAGGGCAAGCCTTTCTCTGAATGGCAACAGAGATCTTTGGGGGCTTCTGCTTCTGAAACCAAGACTGGGTTTTCCCAAGCACTTGGCTCAAGAATAATGTTGCTTTTTTAGAAAAGCAAGAATCTGAGCAAAGCAGAGAAATTTAGCAACTGATAGAGTCTCACCCTTTCACAACCACTGCTGGAACATCATTACATTAGATTTGTTTAAGCGCCTGTGTGAAATTTCCTAGCTTCAGGCTACAGCCAAACAAGTCAAAAGCACTTCTTGTAAGAAAAAAAAAAAAAAAGTAAAATTGTATTTTGCTAATATAAATCAACTACGATTTGAAAATTTGTTCCTGCTGAGAATTCAAAGAGATTGTAGAAGTGAGATAACCTAAGAACCCTATTGTTGGAAATATGCCTGCTCCCAGTAGAACTTAAGAATCTGATTTGTAAATCATAACAGCAAGGTACTTGCATACTTAGAAATATAACAGCATTTTCTACACTGCTTTAGAATACATTGTAGCCTATACATCTGCTGGGAGATTTAGGTTAATCTTTCCCATTTTCATCTGGAATCAGAAAGGATAATGGTGATTCTAATTTCTGTGTGCTGAGTCTCTAGTGAGACACAGGCAATAGAGACTGGTTTGCTGCTCGCCACCCACTTAGAATGCAGAACAGAAACTCACTCCAGCCCAGTAAGGATCATTCTAATACAATGCAATTCATAATATTTAATGACAGATGCAGCATTATAACCAATCTCTCTCTTTTAAAGAGAAGATGATGTTACCTTTTTTCTGCCCTGAGCAAGTAGCCAAGACTCTGGGGTCTTGTGAGTTATTTCAAATGGAGGAGAAATTGGCAGAGTCCAGCGTATCTTAGATACAAATTAGTTTCTTAGAAAAGGTGTTCAAAGTCACCTTTCCTGAACTCAACAGAAATTAAACAGCAAAGGCAGGTTTCTCAGCACATAGGTCAACATCCCTTTCTAAACAACACTTAGACCAAAAATTCTCTCTCTGTTTTCACACATGCCTGTTTCTAATTGCCTTTTGTAGAGTTTTCTCTCAGCTATTTCAGTCATTCTGCATCCCACAGATCTGAAAAACATCATACAGCAAAACCCATTTGTGCCATATCTTTATTTTAGATGGAAGCTGTTTTTATTTCAGCTCTCTGAATACCTACAGAAGCATATTAATTTCTTACCTTTATCCCTCATAAAGACACGTTGTTAAACCCAGAAGCTTTTAATGACATTTAGCCAACGGTAACAGCATCTTGGTTTGAATGTTTAGCACAGCTACAAAATTTCTGTAGCTATTTTCCTACAGAAACATGCAAACAGCAGCCACATGTTCCTGTGTCCCAGGAAAAGTCTTCAGCAAAAGGCAGATAAATTATCCTAGTCTTTGGAGATAGATAAACAAACAGCAGCGTAATAGTTCTCATACATTTTAGTGCTTCAGCTTCACAGTGATGCAGAGGTAAGAAAGGAATTGACTCAGAGAGGTCAAAGGCAGACAGCACTACTGGACAAGCAGATGCTGGAGGAAGGTGAGCTCACTAGTAGTGCTGTCTTTGGAAATCCTGTCAATGGGTGAATGCTGCAAAATATGCAACAAATAATAGTATTGAGTCATGCTTAGCAAAAGCATGACACGAGATTCCTGGTCTTGCATGGTACATTGCTGGAATACTGTTTTATTTGCTCTGTAATTTAAAAAAATAAAAAAATCTAAACAAAGAAACCATTCTTTTCCTAATTAGCCTCATCTGAGAAGGGAACCCACTGTTCCTTCTAGCTTTGAACTAATGTGGGCAGACATCTATCTAGATACCTATGAGTATGTCTGCAGTGCATGTGAATATCTCAAAGCCTTGGTCTATAAAAGTGAACTCTGCATAGATTCACTTGTAGAGATGGTTGTGATATACTCAATGCCAAGATATAAACTACCTTCTAGTTGTTTTGCATGTTCTGATGAATGCTGCAAAACTTCAATTCAGGCTTGGCGCAGTCATTCCAAATACTTGGAATCAGAACATTTTCAAATCACCGCTTGAAAACATTAATTTCCAGCAGCCAACAAACAACCTAAGCATTTCTGCTGTTTTTGAGGGTTTTTACTGAGATCCTTAATATTTTCAAAAATATTTTGCAATTTAAAATAAAATCTGTAAGGGATTTTGAAGCAATATTTATAATTGATTTGGATAAGCTCAGCTTTTAGGATTACTTTCTGCTTCTTTTTAAAATAACTGGATTATCTGAAGGATGAAGAAATCTTTGACCTAAATATTCTAGTTACTGTCTTTCTTCCATTTACTTGTCCTTAAAGCATATTGAGACAAGCTAACCCATATAAGTGTCTTGCGGGATAGAAGATCCAATTTTAGTCATGCGAAAAGTACCTGTGTACCCAAGGAAGACAGATGGACAGATTCTTATTTTAGCACACATCGCGTGGCAGAAGGAAACCAGTAGAAAGCAGGATTTAAATTTCTCTACCCCAGTAAATTACAATCACAGAATTATCCCAGAACACCATAGCGAAATAAGAGACAAAACAAAAGCAAAAAAGGGCAAAAACCTTGATGCTGCTTATATTGATGCATCTTATATCAGTGTTGGTTCATAGTTAGCTCATCAAAGCTATGAACTGAACATACTACCAAGGAGAAAGGACAGACCAGAATGTGGCAGCTTAATTTATCAGTGAATTCCACTTCCTGTAGGAAGGATGTGACAGGCAGATGAGAAAGTAACACGTGGGAAATTGTTCTTTCATAGGAAGGAAATCAGATAGACATTCTGTAAGAAAATATTCTTGAAGAGCTGGACCAAGGATGTGAAGCGATAATTCTTTTGCAATAAGGGACCACAGCTAGCTCAGCAAACCTCTCCTAAAAGTCTAAGGAAATCTGAGTGTCCTTGACTGTGAATCAGAACCTCTTACCCTTGCATGGGTCTGGCATGCAGGGATATGGTTTCAAGGCAGACAGGCAGTGAAGATAGTGCGCTGGCTGCCCACACTGCCAGTAAAGCCATCTCAAAGTACCAATGAGGTGAGCCTCCTACATCTGCAAATATGCAAATACAACAGATCTTTTTCTTCTTTCTCCTGTATCTTGCCTCCACCACCCTCATGTTGCTTCTTTCTTTGATTAACACATCAATTTAGATAGCATATATGTCACATACACCTTCTCTCTTATCCACACGAAATGCACAAAATGGTCAGTCCTAAATGACCCAGATGAAAAAATATCTGACTGACTTAAGACAGTAGCGAAAAATGTTTTTTTCACTTGACTCTCTGACGTACTTTACTAAGAAGTCAGTGTCACTATGACCACTGGAAATCATGCTCTTTCATTTCTTTTTCTCCAAAAGAATGAAATGCTTCTTCTCCCACTTCTGAGACAAATAAATTGAATCTGAAAACAGGTAACAGTAGTATTTAATTTTAGGAGTAAAGTCTCGACATTATTTTCTTAACCATAGACAAATGGTTTCCCTACCAGGAAGGTATTTCCAAACTGGGACAGGGGAGGGCACTAAAGAGTTACATATGGATCTGAAAACTGAGGAATACTTCGCCAACCTTGTAAATTTTCTCTACAATGATTTCAGGCTCATCATATATACTTCCTGTATGAAAAAGGAGCATTGATACAGCCTAATTTAGTTGATTGAACCACTTTAATCTTCGGGAAAAGCTGCTGAAGCCAAGGCTTGCTTTTGTGTTTTATCATCTTTCAGCCAAGTAAGGAAAAATACATCTTTGCCAGTAGTTTTCTAAGAGCATGTTGTCTCTGAGAGAAGTAAGGACATGATGTGAACCACACTAGTACATTTAGGCATGTTTTTTAATTTGTCTCTAGTCAGTCACATTAAGTTTTAGGGCAAAAAATATGTTTATAATGTCACTGCTCTAGCTGAGCTAATACCACTGAAGAACTGATGTGCTTAGGTAAAGGACTGCAATCCTCACTGCACTTCCAAGAAATCAGGGTTATTTGCAAATTTACTACACTTGCTAAGGATTTTGCTCCTTATGGGAAGCAATGATTCATTTTCATGTCCAAAGGGAATGTATTTTGTCAACAGAAATGAACAACACACATCTATTTACATAATTAATTACCATAGAGTTCACAGTAGCATAAGAAGCTGAGACAATTCTTCCCATTTTCTGCCTGTCAGAGTGTACTATCACAACTGACAACAGGCACTGACTGAGGCCCTTCTTTGTAAAAGCACATCTGAATGAAGACTTTCAATTATAGCAACTTTTTTTTCTTTTTTTAATTAGTGGGTAATTCTGCAACCAGTGGCAGCATTTGTAATGGTGCAAGGCTATAATCAGATCTCATGCATTGGTGGAAAAATCTATCACTCTAGAGATCAGGAAGGCTCTATGAATAAACGTTCAATGGAGGTACAAGGTTCTGTATTTTTCTGGAGAGATTTTATACTATTTTTCATACATGCAACATGTAATAAAGAAGGAATAAACCTCTGTGTGTTGGTAAATCACAGGATAGGTATGAGGCAATGGTATGCAGCATCTGTTAGTTGTAGAACACATGAGGAAAAGCAGTTCTGCCAGGGATGGAGAGGTCTGAATGCTGCTTTACAAGCCACTGATACAGTTCTGGTGCACTGTTGTGGTCAGCTCTGATAAAAAAGATGAGATCAAAGTGAAGCAGATGAGAGGAAGGCTCTCAAGGAGCCCTGAAACACTTAGGCTGATAGATATCTTGTACACAATGAACACATACGTGCTCTGTCTTTGGCCCTGATCTTGATATGCATCCAACTCCACATTGTGGTTTTCTCTAAAAATAAACCCATATGCATAGGCAAGACAAGAATAACATTAAATGGTGGCTTAGGAAGTGGCTGGCTTTTTGGATGTCTCCAAGAGAAGTATGGGAAGGAATGATTGCCTGTTATATATAAAATAGAAGGCTTAACACTAGAAAAAGGTTATTCTGATTTAACTTATGCAGCAGTGTTGTCACAAAAGCATACAGTAAAAGACTCATGATAATGTGGCTGCAAAGACAGCTTCTGGTAATTCTGAGGTGTGCAGCGTGAGATCTCAATTCCCAAATAAATGTTTGCAATGACACTGCACTTAGCACAACTGCATAACAGCAACAACAGATGTCCTAGGGTAGACAGAGCTCCTCCTAGCCACCCAGATGACATCTTCCTTATGTCATCCTTATCCTCCTTATGTCCTGATGTTTTAGAAGGAATATCACATGCAGCAGGAATGTGGAACACAGTGAGGCATGGAGGAGCATGCCTGCCTGGAGAGTCCTAGCAGACCCCAGCCCATGCAAAGGTCTGGTGGAAGAGACCAGCAGCAGAAGCTTTCTAAGAGCTCACTGCTTTCTGGCCAAGCTCTGGTCTGGCTTCCAGAGGAGTGCAAGCTTGCTGCCTGCCTTCATGGTAGAGGCAGACAAGTCGCCTAATGGCTCATGAAACTTGTTTCTCTCTCCATGATCGCAGATTCCCATGACAACCGTGTTCCTCCACAGGGACACTATGCCTGGCTGCCAAGAGATGGATGTTTGTGGTTGCAGAAATATCACAGGAGCTGGTCCTGCCCACAGCAGATGGGAAAGGTTTGGGTACTTATGGTGTCCAAAACATATATAAAGCAAACCTATTTTTCCACTTTTGAAAGAAGCAACAACTGAGACTCATTGCAAACAGAAAAATAGAACTTTTGAATTTCAAAACAGAACAAACAAGCTATCACCTTCTCTTAAGAAAATATCAGGAGCTTGCAAAAACAAGGACAAGCTGTGCGTATGTACCATCTTGACTTTGTGGGTGGGAGAGAAAACTGGAATCGCAAACGCACACCATGTGTTAACAATAATTTTTTTTGGAAGAGATCTGGCTGCTGTGCTATCTTATCGACACACACTCGCCAAATCAATTGCGAGGTCATCGCCATGAGAAACAGGACCCTAGGAAGCACTCTGGCTGTTCGCCCTTCCCAGGAGAAGCAGCGGGCTTTGCGGAGGAGCCTCCCTCGGCGCTGCAGGGGGACTGCAGGTTATTTCCTCACCACGCTGTGCTGCCATTGCCCACTCCTTCCGATTACACACCCCGCTTTTGTGCACCGCGGCTGCTGGGGGGAGACAGCCATGTGTGGTTTGTGGTTTTGTTCCCTTCATTACCATGCAGACAATATTCGGCTGTTCTCAAGGAAGGTCTGGGATCCCTGCTCTTTTCCCAGGCTTTCTCCTTGTCCATGAAAAGACGAAAAACAACAAGGACCCTGTTTGGCACCGTCGGGCCGAGCCGTGGGCTGATGGTGATGTAACGCCGAGCCCAGCAGTGACTGGCTGCAGCCAAACTGGTCATGCTCTGTCCACGCATGGTGCGGGCATTGGCTGGTGACCGCCTCACACCCCAGCCCCCGCTGCAGCACAAAGGCTCCAAGGGGGGAGCATTCAACAGAGAACAAAGCGCCAGCCAAGCACGAAGTTGAAGGGGATCTCCCCCTCGGCACAGAGGTGGCTCCCAGCTGTCACCCGAATGCCTGCCCGGAGCTCGGGTGCTTCCTGGCTCACGAAGCGGCACCCGCCTGGGGCTAAGGAGATGATGGTGGTGGTGATTATTATTAGCTGGGTGGAGCAGGATTTTGTGAAAGTGGGGCTGGCAGGGGAAGTGAGCACAGAAGGAACGAAAACGAGCTTGCTGTTGTTTCAGAGGATAACAAGGCCAGGTCTCAACGTATGTAAATCAGCATAGTCTCATTGCCTTCAGTGACAGGTATGTTCAAATAGGTGTCAGCGCAAAATGGCCATGATGGTGGATCACTGAAGGCAGTTTACAACTGTTGCACAGTCCCTTGTTGGACAATTAGTAAGCTAAATGTCTACTAACATCTATTTAAACAGAAACATTTAGGCAGTGGGTTTAAAACTAGTCTGCACTTTTTTGTCATCTTACAATACTTCATTTTGCCTAAAAATTGTTCATTATTCTCAATAGAAAAACAAACAAACAAAAAACCCACAAACAAAAAACCCCAAACAAAAACCACAAAAAGCCCTAGCCTTTGGTGGTTGCTTTTGATCAGCTTTTCAGTTTTAATTTTGCAAATGTGTTATTCTTGTTACTATAGATAGGTTACCACAAAGACACTTAGTAATTCTCACACCTGTGTGACCTTGCCAGACACCTGACGTAGAAAGGTGAAACATAGAAATAAATATCTGAAGTTCCTTCACAGTAAAATGTAGTAAATACAGGGTTTATGTTTGTTGACTAACTTGTTAACTAGCTTTACTTTTTCAGCCTTCATTCAGGCCTCACTCAGCTCATCAAAGACTGACTCCTGGGGTGACACATCCAAACATTCTGTTGCGCAGGATAGTTACAGCTTTTGACAGATACAGAGGGAATGAAAAGCAATGGAAGCTTGCAGCTTGTTTTCAGAAGGGCAGGACACTGAAAGCATATGGCCAGGTTCTTCTAAGAAAATATTAGACCTTAAGTGAAAGGAGAGGAGAATGAGTGGAAAAGATTAAGCATTCCATGTTATCTGAAACATCTCATCTTAAAATTGGATCAGCTTCCGAAGTACCAGTCAACTTACCTTTAAGATGCAACTTCCCAAGGCATGGTGTCATTTAAACTTGAATAATAAGTGTCTGTTAACATGTAGTTTCATCCTTTTAAATGCTTTCCAGAGTCTTGAGTTTGTAACATGCTGTATTTAAACTCAGTCTAAGTAAAGGTTCGAAATTAATTAATTAATTGTTAATTATAATGAAAAGAAGTGCCCAACTACTTGATCTGCATGCCTTTACACTCATTAAAACACAAAACTCGGAAGTACAGATAAACAGTAAAGCCCTACTAAGTAAACCCATGCTTATCACACAGCAACATGAATTTTCATTAAGTAAAAGTCTTCCCCTTGAGTTTTTCAGCAGCCTTTTTAAGTACTTCCAGATACATTTGTAGTCTTCTTTCTGTTGCTGTCCATTTCTCAAGAGTATGCAGATGCTCCCTATTTCTGCAGCTCAATGACGTACAGTGCATGTACATAAAGTATAACAAACATTTTCATTCAGGAGATCAGAAGTTGCCCTCCAAGCAGTTCAATCTCTCATTCCCAGGTACTGGCATTGGAAGACTGACATATAAGAAATGATGTAGCCAAAACTCAGATATTGCAGGAAACCCATGCATCCACTAGTGCATTCAAGGTCTATCCTTCTCTACCTTAGTATATCTCATAGATGCACACAAACACGTCTAGAACAGAAGACTGTATAGGCAGCAGAGGGGTGACAACCGCACTAGTAAAATCAAAAATGAGAAGTGCTTGGAAAATGGAAAGGATTTCACTATTAAAATGTAAAGCTAAAATAAAATAGTTGGTGAATTCCCCAAGCCTGCCACTGTAGGTTTTTACACAAAATGGAGCTACGAAGAGGAACACATAATTATATGAATGTAGCAAATACGGCTAGGGTATAGAAATACTTTCTATTTGTTTCTGAAAGAAACACAAACAAAACAAAACCGAAACACAAAACCTAGAAAATCTGGAAGTCATCCCCCATGCAGTTTTCTTTGCTAATTAATTTGTCTTCATCATTAGACTTTTTTTTTCCTATAATAACAAGATATGTTATATGACCTCTCCCTTTTTGTTCACAATACTTTTAATCTCAAGGCTTTGCTCTTCATTGCTGCTAGCTAACAAAGACTACAATTAGCACAAGGAGTTAAGTACAGTCCTGTGCTGTTAGGAGTGTCATTAAGACTTAGCAAATCACAGTTCAACCTCATTTTACCTCACTGCCAGTAATTCCTTATCAAAACCAGCTTCCAACCATGAAATCTGAAAACTCAGCAACAGTGATTTCTTTAAGAACTGAATGCCTAGTCCTGTTCAGAGGATTTTCAAAAGCAATGGCATCTCCTGTATTTTTTCCATGATCCTTATTTTTTCACTATTTTCTTCTATTTACAAAATCAAGAATTGCTTGAGCTGTAATTTTTAATTGCTTGAGCTATAAACACTTCATGTAATGTACTAAAAATGTGTCCAGAAAGCAACATGAGGCCTTCCAGCTGCCACGTGGCTTTGTTTTTATCTACTTTGTTATTGCACTTACAACTGTCTTCTGTATTGTAACAGTATTTCCTGTGCAAAAACTACCCAGTTTTGATTCTGATAGTGACTGAAAATTAGCAGAACAGTCTGAAGGTCTTGACAACAGAGTATATTCAAGCAAACTACAAAACACTTAAATAGGGCACTATACCACTTGTGAAACCTGTTTTGCTTCAGTAAAATTTGTAAACAAAGTTAAAAAAAAAAAAAGTAAAACGTTCATAGTCCTCTAGAGAAAAAAGAAGGCATCTGTCTGTACTTCTATGAATATGTGTTTGGTTGGTTTTGACAACAGGGAGCTCTACTGCCAGGGAATAAACATTTTCAGTTCCAGAGAGGAAACCTTCACACTTCAGAAAGGCAAAAGGAAGAAGAGGCTTTTCATTCTGCTGTGAGATGCTGGGTTTTGTACTTGTTTTTCGTGTGGGGACCCAAGCTTTCATATTGATGGGGAAGTAAAACAGTTCTTTATGGGGTATTTTATAAAGGACTATCAATCATTCCAGTACGAGTCTGAAGCAGAAGAGGAGCAAAGGAGAGGTCATGCACAAAAAAGATTGTGTTTCAAGCCATGCAGCAAATGGAGATTTGGCTGTGGGAAGGCAGATTCACGTTCATCTAGACCCTGAACTTGGCCTTACAGAGTAGATAATGCTGCTTGTGCCTGTAGTATCCTCTCTCTGAGGTCTACAACCTATAAAATAAATCTGTAGTGAAAGCAGATCACCTCATAATGCAGTCCTGGAAGGGGCTGATTCATCTAATATCTCTTCCTTACAGATGTACCGTGGGGTTACCATAGTTCAGGCAGCCTCATTAAAAGCAGTGCAAAACATGGGGAGCTTGAATGAAGATGAAATAAAAGCCCTATAGATGGCTGTTACACATAATCCATTTGTTACTATGCTTCAGGCAAACAAAGGAGCTCATTGTTTATGGAGCTGCTCTCTGCCAGCAGCAGGACAAATTCTTGTACGCTTCTAGTGAATATTTTACCGACATTCGACAAAACAAAGAGCGTGCCTTCTTCCTAACACTGGTAATTCATAACTGGGTGAGGAATAAAGGCAGAATAGAGGAGAGAGTAAAAAAGTAAGATCAGGTAATTACAAACAGCTGTACAGGGAAACTGAAATTCTCATTGATTCTGAGCACCCGGAATCGTGCACTGGAAGAGAGAATGAATTTTTCATTATTTTATATGCATTGCATATGGTATGTGTAAAGTTTAGAATCTATTCCCTCACCACTAAATTCAAGTGGTTTATAATTTTGCATACCAGTAGGTGACAAAGTCTCACCACGTTTGGTCAGACAAAAATAAGAAGATATTCTTGAAATAAAAGTTGGCCAGACACTAAAAACCACAATGGCAGGCACTGAATGAAGCAATGAATTTAACAAATATAGGACCTGTCTAGTTACACAACGAAAAAGTTTAAAATAAAATTGCTATTTCTAGTTCTACATTTGGCATATACATGAAGGCTGGTTTTCATCCAAACAAATGAATCAAAAACTTTGTTTGCAGTCTGTGTATTATCAGTTTTCTCATACCTTAGGTTAAATGGTGTAGATACAAACTTCATCCTGACCTCAGTGGAGTTGCACCAGATTCTAAGGATGCCAACCTAGGTCAGCCTACCCAATTAGCACCGGTTAATTCACATTTTTCTCCACACCTTGCTTTCTTTTCCTGGAACTGTGTCTTCAACAGTACACTCTCATAGCTCATACATGTGAACAAAACAAAATTCCTGAAGTCAGATTTCTACAAAGAGGCTAAACACTCCTTATGCTGGCATAAACAGAGAGGTGGGGGGTTTACCCGAACAAAGTAAATGCATGGAGATTATTCTTCAAGCTGAACATGCAGTACACTACACAGGGATAAACCCTTTGAAATTTAAGAATAGAACACTGGTCTGTCATTCTGCCTGGACACATATGAAGTGTTAGAAAAACTTATAACCTGAAAACAAAGCTAAGAAGAGGCGTATGAAAGACACAGTCCAAGAAGACCTATCCTGAGGTTCTGTTTAGCGGCAGTATAGTAACAGCTGTCTAACTGCAGCTGAAGCAAGAGATTTTCATCTCCCCTGGTTGTGATACGATTTACCACAGCTTAGTGGCAAAGGGGCAGATCTCTGTCAAATAGCCTTAGCTCTCCTTCATGAGCGAAAGCAATGCAAAGAGACCTTGAATACAGTTAGGGGCCTCAAATGGGGATCAGCGTATCTGCAAAGAATATGGCACACTATGAGGCCCTGACTGTTAATACTATCTTTGTTCCATGAAGAGAAGTGGTGGCAAAACATGGCCTGGTGTAAAGATGTGATGACAGTACCGGGGCACATATGCAAATTTCTGTGGGAAAACATCCTCTTGGAGAAATTGAGAAGTACTGACATGTTTTCACATAAATCATTAGGTAAGAAGGATCCTATTTTACATTCAAATGGCAGTCCAGATGCCAGGGAGAGCTAAGGGCCACCCCTCTTCCATTCACAACCACCCACTTTTGCCTCTATCCAGCTGATCACACAGCAATTGCTTTTCTGCATAATTATATGAATGTAGCAAATATGGCTAGGGTATAGAAATACTTTCTGTTCTAAGGCATTTATTGTTTGTGTATCGGAGATAAATACTGACAATCAGGATACAGGAAGAGCCACATTCAGATCTCCTAATTATCCATTTTTTTGGACTCCAAGTTCCCAAAATTATTTAAGGTACACTTTATATTGTAGGTGGCTAATATATTCAAGAATATAAACTCCTGTGGGCTGGATTTCTGTTCCAGCTAGGAGGTCTTATGGACTAAGTAGGTGCCGTGAGTGAATAAGAATTTTCTGACTGGTTTGATGTGTCAAAGCTTAATTTCTGTCACGTTCTGAAAAATGGACTCCACTGAAAACTTGATTTGAGGTGATATTATGCAAAAAAGCAAGTAACGGCTGACATTTATTAGTTAAATAAAAGGAAATGTGAATCATTGACAGGGAAAAACGTTGGGCCTTAGAAAGGTAACTTAAACATTCTGAGTAAAGTGATGGGCTGAAGGGAGGGTGGTGGCCACCCAGTTAGCTGCTGAGAGCAAGGAGCTTGTGTCATTGCAATAAGCAGAGGCACCTACTGAGCAACCAGCAGGTCTCCAGCACCAGTGCCCACACCTGACGGAAAACTACCCAGATGCATATCATAACAAGCCCATGTTCTGCTCTCCCCTGCTGCACTGCCTGCCTGCCTCTAACCCAAGCAAAGCCACTGCTCCTCGCCATCATTCCCCCAATGTGACTGAAGAGAAAAATCCTGTCTCCTGATAATAGGAACCCCTCCATCCATCCCTGGAGTCTCACACAGTCACACATGCTACGAACAGCACACTCCCCTTCCACTGTGGCTCACTCTGAGGGGAGTGCTTCACCCATGCAAATATTTAGCAAGAGTTTTCAGAAAATTCCCAGAATCAAATTGGATGGGACTGTGAGCTGTGGGCAATATAAGTGATTAATGGGTCCCCTGCAGAACAAAACCTCCTCAGCTTTGTCACAAGATAGTTGCTATGGTTTTTTGACACCACTTAGCAGAAATTTGCTTTGGCTTGGGGGGGATTGGAGGAGAGGAGAAACACAAAACATACTATAGAAAAGTCCTCCATTGTACACTGGCAGTCATTCTGAGCAAAGTCCTGTGCCTGTCTAGAATTTCAAGCTCTGTATAAATACTTCCAATTAGATTAAAAAAAAATAAAAATGAGAAGACTTCGTTAAGAACAGACAGCTTGCAACATGTCTTGTTAGCTATCAACAAAGTCTGTCAGAAATGTTGGAAGGTTTCAGGTAGGTTGATGTAAAAACATCAACTATCCCCCCTGTGAGACTAAGTTAAATGTTCTTTGTAGTGACTCACTTAAAATGCTAGGTAAAATGCATGCTTCACTGCAATCAGCTGCAACAGCATCAGAGTCTTTCAGCAGGATATTTTACCAAAGTCTCAAGTTTCAACTGTTTTAGAAATGCAGATGGTAGTTTTCATAGGTGTAAAATATTCTAATATATGGGATGAGTTTTGCCCGAAACATCCAACAAAACAGGAATGAGAAGTTTGCCAGGAAAGGGTTTTCAAAGTGTCTAAAAATGGATGCTTCCCATTTTATAAGGCATAAAAAAGCCAGAGCAGCATGCAAGAGTTTTAAGGTACCCTACCCATCTGGAAGAAGTTTTTCTGCATGTAGTTTGAGTGACTCAACTACAGGCTTTTAACACCACCCCCACTTGGAGGAAGATCGTGCTAGACTGAATACTGGAGATTTTGGTCTCAATGCTTATACAAAAGCCTAGAGAAATTGCCATCATTTTGCAGCCTCAGGCATTTCTAAATTGCTTTGTAAACTCCAAAATCCACAAGACACAGAGTGTCTGTAGGAGGGTTGTCCATCTCTAGTCAACAAGCATCATACCAGAAGACCTGGGAGCACAATTTGTTTGGGTTTGTATGCTTATGTCTGTCAGTATATACTTCTATGCCATAAATCAATGCTATACAGGCCAGCATCCAGGGTAGCTTGGAGGGTGAAGCAGGATAGCTGTGTTATCATGTCTCTCTGGGATACAGGGGGAATTATTCCACTGATACAGCTACTCTACTACTGCTACCTGAGTCTGCTTGTTCAGTTCCAGGTGGGACTGCATTACGTCACACAGAAATATAATGTAGGTGGTTTTGAAAATCCATCCTGAATCTCAAGCAGGATTATCCATTACTTTATTTATTCATCACTTCACTAATGACAGTGCTCTGAAGTCACTTTTTCCCAGCTGATCATCTGGCCCACACAAATCATCAAAATCCATAGATTATATATGACAAAAAAAAAGCTGCTGCAGTGTATCCATTGGCATGTACTATGTTGGACAGGCAAGGTGTCAAACTTTATAGCATGTGGGAGAAGTTGTGGAGAATGCTGTGTCAATATCAGAGGGTTTTATATAAATGTAACAGTTCCAGTGAAAATTTAAATTTAGAAAGCTGTTCATTTCCAGGGTAGAAGAAGAGAGGATAGTCAACACCACGACAGATGCACAGCAAGTACTTGACAGGAAAGGTGGCAGGCTCAGGTGCAAATCCTCATTTTGCATATCTCATTGCCTAAAACCTCAAAAAGATCTTGGTTTTATTCCAGTGGGAAATGTTGAAATCTCAGGATGCTTTTCAGGATGGGAATTTTTTTTATTTATTTTTTTTTTTGCCCAGCACATTTGAAACTTCTCCAGCT
Organism: Psittacus erithacus; assembly: GCA_009867235.2. Lineage (NCBI taxonomy): Eukaryota > Metazoa > Chordata > Aves > Psittaciformes > Psittacidae > Psittacus > Psittacus erithacus. The sequence goes on from WYDI02017372.1 coordinate 34,131, forward strand.
TAATTCTTCCTGATGCCTGAGTGGTTGCTTTAAAATCCCACAAAGAGTTCATAGGGTATGAGAACAGTCTGTGCAGATTTCTTACCCGATGCAAGCTGGAAGACATGATGGAGGGATATTTCATTGATTAACACATTTGACAGGTAGATTCAGATCACAGCTCAATAGAAATGCAGATAATAGAAGGAATTTTCTAGACAGTCTTTCAATATAGCTCCACCACTGAAGGCAAGTTGCACTTGAAAGGCTGTAATTTGGCCACATCTGTAAGCACATCAGTGCTCTTTTCACTTCTTCACTAAGTGCTTAGGGCTTGAGTTTGGCACATTTCCAGTGGTTTTGCTTTTGACATTTTTTATTCCCTTGTTATGATTTCAGTCATCCATCTACTGCATCTTCCATCCCACTTGTGACCAATCTCCCAATATGCACTTTTGCAGGAACCCACTTTTGCACAGCAGCACACTGGCGGTGTTCATCAGTACAGTGACTTTGCCATTCCCCCAACCATCAGAAATAAATGAAGCGTACATATGATGGTTAACATTTTTGGTTATTTTTATCTGTGTTTTCTTTGGATTTCTACAGTTGTGATATTTCAAACACAGTATGAAACCAACATTCATTTTAAGCTAGGCTTCTTTGCAGACCAGCAGATAACAAAGCTGGTAGAATTCCTAAGGATGTTCCTCCAGCAGAACGATAAAGCTGGGGCCAACATATGACAAGTGAATTATCTAAAGCAATATTTTCTTGTTGAAAGCTGCACTGGTAAGCAGGTAAAAGTTAGCCTTCAGCTTTTGGAAAATAAGGAAAGAAAGCAGCTAATATTGTTTAGACAGTTACAGTCCCCTTCTTCATTGATATTGTCATAGTTCCTCTTGACTGGGCATAAGAGAGACTTCCAACAGCATTTATTCTCAGACCGATGTGACAACCCACCTTCTTGAGATGGTTGTTTCCACAGTGGAACTTATATGTCAGTGTTAAACCAGGAACTTATCCTTGAAGATGCCACGTGCTCATCATGCATGCACACAGGAAATGGACAAGGGACTACATGTACTTACATTCATCACTTTGATTTTACTAACAATATGTTCTCTCACTGCCCAGCTCCTCCACTCATTTCAATTTCTTCAGGCTGGCAAGTGAAAAACAACAGAAATTACAAGATCACATAAAAACACTATGGAGTGCCCCAATCTAAAGCAATTAACGTTGGCCTCCGGGTGCACCTTCACCTTAGTATGGATCCGGAGCACACCTTTGAACAGTTTACTGACCATCCCCACTTATTGTGCTTTTACTGATGTTGCGGAGTGCTCTTGGAGAGTGCTCTTTCTGATGCAGTGCAGTTGGTAGCTGCCCTTCTGGGGTACATCTGATGTCCTCCAACTGCTAATGAATGTGCAGCAGTCACACCAGCTCCTCAGCACCAACTCTCCTGTTAAAGAAGGCACTTCTATTAGGATGCAATACCTGTTAATGTAGACATAAGATCAGACAGTTAACTCCAGCAGAGAATTAAAGTATAGAAACTAATTGGAAGGAGACACCAGCCTGATTAAGGATAGATCTCTTGTTTCCATCATGTTTCTTTTCTGCTGGCTAGCTGAGCTGGACTCTGAGAACACCTTCCACAGGCTCCAGGTCTTCCCTGGATGTGGACTGAGACCTGCACCTCTCACAAGGTTCACGATCCATCAAGTGACACGACCTCTAGGAGCCAGCAGCCATTTAAGACCCAGAGAAAGTGTATTACATGGCAGTACTGCTACAAAAATAGCAGCACTTCCTTCAAAAACTAGAAATTAAATCCCAGAATATTTGAGAAAACTCTCCCTGTTTATATGCCTCAAGTTTAATTGTAGATAAATTAAAAGCTTTTTACTCCACTAGGTGGTGTAATTTGTCTTTCTGACAAACGTGACCTTACAAATATCCCCTTAATCCTTCATTCAAGGTGGCGACACAAAATACAGTATGAAAAGTGAAATGGAAATCTGGTCTACAGGAGCCAGCAACTTTACCAGGTCATGCCTCTTGGGTATTTTCTATGACTCCTTAAAAAAGGCTTCTGTCAGGAAAGGTTAACCTACCTTTAAAACATTCCTAGTTCCATGAAAGAATAAAGTAGAAACATGAAACAAAAATATTGTGGTCACTCTATTTCCTCTTACATCCAGGTGCCATCTAAGGTGTTCATGTGATTTATCTCATGTTTCCTACAGTGTAACATTCCAAGAAAATCTCTCATTGGTTTATGCCTGAGTTACAAGATGATGCATACTCCTGGATCTTTCTTGGTCAGTTACGCTTGAACTTGCATGAGTATAGTTACATACAGGAGAAACAGAGAATGCTAGCCTGCATAACAAGGTGTATCTTGGAGAACATACCCTGGCTAAATATAATCCTGGTGGATATATCCCTCTGGCTCAAAACAACCCGAACATCCTTGGTTGATGCCATCTAACTCTTGGCTTCAATTAAGGTCCAAATTTTAAAATACTGTCTAGGTCGTAGCTTGCTATTTTGACATTTGTAGTCATTTATTTGTTCATGCTCACCAAATAACAGCTACTGACACACATATTAAAAAGAAATCTAGAAAGCAAGATGCCCAAAAACCCATCAGCAGCATACCGTTCCTCCTAGAGTTCTGTAGCTACTTAGCCACGTGGTTCAATTCTCCCTGAAGTTCAGCAATAAAGAAGTCCTTAGTGGAAAAATACAACTCGATAGTGTTTATAGGATTTCCAGGTTATCTTGTAGGTATTAAATTTAAACAGAAGTCACAGAACTCACAGAAATAAAACCAGTATGAGAGAAGAGGCGGTTGTGCAAAGCACAAGAGTGAATGGAACAAAACCCATCTGGCAAATTGGAAGCAGCTCAGCCGTCCCACCAGCTGCAATTGCCCTTTAAACTATTGGCCCACAACTCTGATTACTTGTCCTTGGAGAACCAACATAGATAACACGGGTGTTTTTTTAATGAACACACCCATGAGAAATGCAACCGGTGAATACAGCCAACACAAAAGGAATCATCAGCTTTCAGCTCAGTAACTTTCGAGTACTTCCTCACAGTCACAGTCTGTACAGAACCCACATTGATTTGGGTTATTTACATATCCAGACACATTCGAGATAAGCCAGAGCAGATAGCTCTAAAGCATTTAAATGCCCACCATATCATTTCCAAGCAATTTAAAATACAAGACTGGCTACTGTGAATTATTAATGGCATTTCTAAACATTAGCGCTACTGGGGGATTGGTTTCTGCATGCAAATGTAACAAACCACTGTTTCTTCTTTGGATGATTGCTGCATGAGAAATCTGAGGTATCTGCTTCTACAGCTGCAAATACTACAGGCTTAGAAAATTTGTCTGGAAATGTTTTGCTAATTATTTCAAACTTGGGTGGAAACAAAATCAGGAAGATCCTCAACAGCTACAGTAAAGGCTTTAATCACATGAAAATAAACAGCATTTGGATTCATCTCATAATCACTTCTGCAGCTCCAACTACTTTGGAAAAATGCTATCTGGAGTAGGGTCTGTTTGATACTGTATTGACCAAAGGTTCCAAACTTACAGCTTCTTAAAGCGATAGAAAAACGAGTAAAGGTCCTTCCTTGTTATACACATGAGATAAAACGGCCTTCTTAATATTATCATCATGTGCATACATTTAATCACAAGAGGAGGAAGTAGTCTGTGCAATTGTAAATTCACACATGCAGTAATCACATTCAGTATGAGGCTGCTTTGTGAAAAAAATCTGAGAAACATGACATGTGCGTGTTTACCTGTGCCACAAAGAGAATGTATATGCTGTGTCTACTTGATGATGTTGATCAATTTAAACCTGATGTAAGGTCTGCTGCAAAATATCATACCAGGAGACTGCCTGGTAGCAGTACCAGTGTACACAGCTCTGTCATGAGAAAAAAAACAGTGCTGTGCAAACACACACATTCTGACAAAATGCATGAAATATTCACAGGACGGAGGTATACATTCCACTGAGTCACTTTCATGCTGTCATTAGAAAATGTCCCTAAGCAGAGGTGAGTTTAAGTGGTTAAGAAGGAAAAGGAAACTTGGCACAGGGAGATACCTAATATTGGCATCACATCAACAATATAAACGCACTCAAGTCTCAGCAAATGCAGGTTTTGCAGATTTCAGTTTGCAAATTGTGACGGCAGATGGTTGAAACCTGCCCCCGTACAAATCCCACGCCTGAAATGGCATTGCCTATGTTTACACGTCCTGAGGAAAGAGACTTGGATTTCTGAAGATCAGAGTAACTTCTATTACCAAATACTGGGATGGCTGTTACAGACGGTACAGGACACTAGAAACAACAGCAAAGTATCTCACCCCTATTACATAGCCAATAAACCTTTATTTAGATGTGGAAGGAAAATATGTTTACAAGAAGAAAGATCTAGAGAGAAATATTGCTCCCCTGAAATTCAGAGAAGTCCCACAAGGATGAGCAGGTTCTTTAAATCACAGGCTAAAGTCAGTATCAGTATAAACTGGAGAGAGACTTCATCTCCATGTTGCTTCCCGATTGATACAATCTGTGTATGAGGAGTAATCCAAATACTGGATTGCACATATTTGGCAGGTCTTGCACCCCTCTTCACAGACAATGGTTTTGTCATAACTCACAATGAAGTTACTGTAATACTGCTCAAACAGCATGCTGTGTGGCACAGACAACTGCTTGGCCATTTCATACAGGCTTTCTGGCTTCAAGTCTTCAATGCCGTAAGCTTTAGTCAGAATATATTCCAATTTCCAGTTCGACTCATTTTTCTTGTTGGCATCTCTGAGGTCCAAGTAAAACTGCCAAAGATCCTACAGTTAAAAAGAAAATAAAAAGAGAGAGAAAGAAAAAGTAGGCACGGCTGTATTGCTTTCTTCCCTGCTTCATTAAGTCTCTAGAGTGATATATTGATTAGGAAGCTGTCACTTCTCGTTATTCACAACTGAATAGAAGGTCATGTCCCACCCCAAGAGCTGGGCTTACACCCAAAGCTGGTACTTGCAGAGCAGTAATGGTGGGGGGATGGGGAGAAGAAGAAAAAGGAGCCACAAAGGGCAGCAGTGGCAGTGTTAGAGGTCTTCCTGCCCAAATGATAAACCAAAATCCACTGTGCCCATATCTGCTTTAGGACTGGGGCAAAAGGGTGAGAACCAGAAGGTTTTTTTCTGTGGGCACTGCTGGAGAGACAGAATGGACAGAAAAAGAACAGCCCAGGGAGGAAACACAGGAGTGAAATCTGCACAGGAAAGAAGCAGCCTGTATTAGCGTAGTCTCCAGAGAGAAACCCCAGTCCTAATCAAGCTGTGGGATGCACTGTCATTGAACTCAGGGAAGTTAAGATTTTACTCTGAATTACAGAGAATAGCCAAGTCATTCAGAGCCAAAGTAATTACACAGGATTCACTTTATATCCAAAAATCACGAGACTACAAATCAAAGTATTTTACTTTTTTTTTCTTTCTAAATTTATCTAGAATTTCCTATAAAAAGTATTAACTGTATAGGAGAGTGTATGATTACAGAAGACATCACATGGTTAAAAGTAGTTTTTTTCATCTCCTCTTCTACACCTGTTAAAAGCTTTCATGGACTGCATCCCAATGCTCAAGCTATCACCAGCAAACAACACCAGTATGTAAAGAAGCCCAGGATTTAAGTGAACCTTCTTCACCGTTGCAGAGCTCCCTGCAAATAGTTTTAGGATTCTGACCAGAAAATTTCTGCCTGTCTTTGATTGTATGTCATAAGAACATTCCATAGAGAACAGAAGTACTGGGTAGTACTGCAGGCACAGAAAGACAGACCAAGTTCCTTTTCCCAGGAAGAAAAATAAAGACTAAGCATGAAAAATCCACCAACAACCATAATAAGACAAAGGCTGACATCTCAGTGTAATTTTTAATGACATTATATTTAGATGTCTTAAACTATGCTTTAAAATCTTTACTTACCAGCAAGTTATAATCAAGAACATCATATTGATAAAATCTAACACCAGGGTTATTGGACTCCATTTGCCATATACTCTTCACTGGGGTTACAGCAGGCGCCACAAACAAAGAATTTACTGGCTTTCCTGCAGGAAGAGGGAAGGTGAGGAAACAGTGTCCTTTCAATCATTTCTTTCTCAAACAAATGTATTTGTAGAGAACCAACACAGCAAGAACCAGAGTGACTGGCTTAAGTACATTAGCATTTTTTTCCCCTCTATCACTGTGAACTCCTACACTTCCACTGGATAGAACTAAATCTGTGTAAATTCCAGTGTGTACCAGTTAAGATTGTCTGTAGTACAGGCTTCCCACCAAATTCAATTATCTGTGCAAAATGGTCTTGCTTATATGTAAGATCTCTGTATTTTGCCTATTTCTACTCAGGAAATATTAAAAACTTTTAGTTGCTGTCTCAATGCTATATTTTACATATAGTTTTCAGTATTTTTTTATGTATTTATGATGTTATTAGAAACACGAGGGTATCATCACCTGAATCTGACTTCAGTCATTCAGACTAGCAGTATGTGAACACCAGTCTTTACAGCGACTGAAACATGAGGATGCACACCAGTTTTAATGAGATATATTTTGTAAGGTAAGTATATTGCAAGGTTCTCTGTGAACAAAAAAGCCCTAACTATTCCTTTATCTGACAACATCACAGCTGTGAAATTGTAAGGTCAGTCTCCAGATATAAGCAGCAGCTTTGAAAGCTTGGAACTGATGCTGGCTACGGTATTACAGTTATCTTGAATTCTCTAGAACTCCGCTGAGAGGAAAACGGCATGAATAGAAGACTGCCTAAAATTGTGTGCATAAACACAAGCTGTGCTCAGATACATGCAATTTCAGTGTTTAAATTTTGTCAAAAGATGCAAAATTATTAAAATAACTTTGAAGCAATTACTTGCACATACAATCTGTAATAACAAAGCACCAAGAGTGATCTACCCTCAGTGAAATTTGAAATAGAGGTGATGATTTCATGCACAAATGAGACAAGTATAAAACTGCTTCGAATGCCATTAAAAAAACCCAAACAAATAAACAAAAAGCTCATTCTTTCACTAGGACTGGATTCCTTTTTACTGAAGATTAATTTCATGGTAATGCCATGTAAAAAGGTGAATTATTTAGAATACTGTTACCCCAGGCAGCATTTTGGGCATTGTTTTTAAGAGTTCTTATAAAGCAGTTAGAGCAAATTAATATTTGGATATTTTACATAAACCAAAACAATGGACCTCTCACTGTTGTATGGTGCAGACACAAATGTTTAACCAGTTACTTGTTAGAAATTTTCTGTTAGAGATGTTAGAGTGCTCCATACAGTCATGGCCATACTTAAACTACGGGATTATAAAGCAGTATTTTCAGACCTGGCTGCTTTTCTTGAAGGGAAATTAACTGATCTAAGAGATGCAACAGGCTGAGATTTTCTTTCCCCTGCCTTCCGCTTACCCTTATCTTAATTAACTTTGAAACAGCAGGGAACTCAGCAGAGAGGCACAGTAATGATGCAGGAAGCACAAGAACATAGAGCATGTCTAGTCAGCCTGAGAACATTCCCTCTGACACATTACACAATAGCAACTGGCTAGTATAATTTGCCCGTGTCACTGTAAGAGTGGAGAGGAAAGACTAGAAATTCTTCTCTAGGCATATGGATTCATTAGAAAAAAAAACAAACGACAAAATGAAAAAAAAAAGGAAGCTTGGGGAATCTCTTCTGACTTCAACAAAAAAAGACAGTCTGTCTTGCAAGGTTCTCTTTAGGAAAAAAAGAATGGCAGTGTGTAAGGCTTAAATTCTTGTAGACAAATAGCAGTATTTCTCTATTTCCTTATTCAGTTATTTATAGCAGAGGGTAACTAGTAAGAACATGCAAGAAAGCATTAATTTGCCTTTAATCAAGAAGGAAAAAATGAAAGATTCAACAAGCATCATTACCTTCTTCATCCAGGAGAACCATGATACTATCTCTATGTGTATGTCCAAAAAACTGCCCTGCAATTACACTACTGTAATTGCGAAAAATCTTTACCAGTCTCTCATTGTAATACTCCCTGATAGCTGTTGTATTCCTTGCATATGGCAAGTATCCTATTGGCACATGTCCTATTATATATACCTAAGGAATTAGATACAGAAAGCACAATTAGCACCTTCATTTGAAATTTACCCTTTTAGCTGTAATTTAAAAATGGTTACCACAATTTCATAATAATGCTATCTTAGAAATGGCATTCTGAAAGTTATAAATCGTGACAGTTTTGTTACACAAAGTACAAACAGTAAGAATGTTTAAATTCATAATGAAAAAAAAATAGATATTTTTATACATATAATTCAGTATATTCTTGGGAAAGAAAGTTTTTATAAATCTACATGTGATTTTGGGCCAAAATTTCATCAATTATTTCAAATGAAAAAATAAGTTATAAGGGCAACACTTATGATTTCACATCTCAAGGGGACAGTAAGAAAAAATTATGTTACAGTACTACGGAGCCTGCATGGTCAGAGAGTCACCAAAACCATGGAAGAACTAATATAAACCTCTTTGTCTGAGGCTGAGACTTGGTTGCGACTGCACAAACTAACTAATATGCTGCAGGATTTTATGAGGAAGGGAAAGCTTTCCTCTCTCCCAACTGTAATATAATAATATTATTAAATTTACAACACCATAGCAAACTGTAAACATGTTTCAAATTAAACACTTTTTCTGGTCAGATGATTATCCAATCCCCACACTAATCAACCAAACACAAGCCAACAATTTATAACCTCACTTCAAAACCCAAGTATTATAGGACAATTTATTCTAACACTCAAATCATAGCAATTGCTGCAGCCTGGCTAAGTTTTGTGGTTGACAAACTCCCTTCTAATTTCTAATACTTGCAATTACATAAAAATATAAATGAAATATGCCTTTGTCTCAGGCCTAGGGAGCACATCTTAAAATTAAAGGTTATGAGTAAAAAGAGTCAGAAACAAAAATGAAAGTATTAAGTATTCTCACCCTTGCTTCTACAGTATTTTACATAGTAGGAAAGAAAATGTATTTTACTGCATAATCTGAGAAATTCCATTCAACTATTTTATTAATTATTTTGGTATAATGTGCATATTCAAGGAAGAATTATTTTAAAAATGGAATTCTGATGTTGCAGTATCTGTGGCAGCATTAATATTCTTTTAGAATCATGTTTCCATTTTCATTGTTTCTGCTCCTTACTACTTTTTTTTTTTCCTTTTCGAAGTTTAAACAAATAATACTGATGGGTTCTGTTCACAGCCCCTACCTTTTCCTTCTTTTGTGAAGAGGTTTCTAGTATTCCCTCTAGCCAGGCAAACTGATCAGCTGGGTCAGTGATATTCACAGTTACACTATTGGGGCTGTAATATAAGTTTGTGTTCAGACTGATTATCCTGAGTGGTTGAGAGCCACCACGGGATTCAAAGAGCTGCGTGTAGAAGCCACCTGTGAAAATAAGACCAACACCTTCTGAAAAATGAAATGTTCTGAAGCACAACTTAGGAATGGAAGGAGAGCACTGACAAAATATTCAGCCTTACTCTAACAACATAGAATACGGCATGTTTACTCAAGCCATGCATCACCTTATCACAACAGAACATCTTAAGAATCTGGTTTCAGCAACATTTCAGTTGCTATGAATTCTTGCCTGTAATTGCTTTTGTGCTTACTTGACAGTTTTCAGATGCAACTATCCAACTGACACAAGAGAAGTGCCCTGTAACATTCCTTCTCCATTAAGAGATGCAGTAACTGTTAAAATGTCCAGATTTGTTGAAATTCCGAAAACTTACAGGTTCCTCCAGGAAGAACTGTTTGAGTTCAGTAGCCTTGTTACTTTGAAAATCATTTAACTTCAGACTGGAATATGATGAAAAGTAAAGATCACATTTTTTAAATCCAAGCTCCTAAAACTCTCCATGGCATACAAAGCTTCTTCACTAGGTGCAACTTCATAGTGCATGGACTTCAGCGGAGCTATGGCAACACAGCTATAACAATATACTTCAACTTAAGGTCTGCCACTTTGAGGCTTTTTTGCTATTAGAATTTCTACTTCCACTCTTACCCAGAGTTCTTTCTCATTCAGGACACAAAACCACAAATTAAAACTTCTAAATCACTAAGGTCTGAGTGAATTGGAAGTTGGGTTGAAATTTTCACTCCTTTGCTAAAAAGAAAAATCATAATTAGGTATCAATATCCTGCTGGTTTAGTAAACTGGACGCAAATATGATGCAATTAACAGTATAATCACCAAGACTATGCGCTATCCTAGCTAGAACAAATATGTGCCTATTCAGTATGCTCTGAAATACATATAGTAACAAACCAGAAACATTTCATCAATTTTTTTACAACCAAATTTAGGTATTCTTGTGCATCTTCGGCCTTTACCTAAAAAGCACTATGAGGTTTCTGGTACAAAGCCAATAATACTGTACATGTTACAAGAAGCAGTAATTGTTGCATCAGAAAAGAATAAATGTACTCTGAAGATAAGCACTGCTATCCAAAAAGGCAAATATTTCTTCCAGGAGAAGCATTATAGATAATCCATTGTACTAATTCATCTTGTAAGACTTAGCTAAACAATTGGGACAAACTTATAGAAACATTAGTTCTGTAAGCCCTAGCTTTAAAATGCATTACTGGCATATTTTACCTTTTCTGAAGGTATTGATTGCTTCATCTGTTAGCCAAGGATTCCAGAAATCTGCTACAGCATTGTAAACTTCACTGGTAGTTACAGGAAGCTGATCCTGTGAGAGAGCAGAAACTGCCTGAGTCTTAGCATTCAGATACAGACACAAAAAACCACCAGAGAACGACAACAACAAAAACGTCACAAAATTATCCCTTAATATGTAAGTATATCCAGCCACCACCAAGAAGAACTCAAGAAAAGAAAAGAAAAAAAATTCTGAACATACACTATGGCTGATCAGGAACAAATGCCAGAACTTAGAACTAACTACATGGCTTTGTTAATGCATTGATAAACTAATGCCAGAAATATTTCAACCCTTAGGAGCACAGCAGAGTGGAAAACCATACATTATGCAAAATTAATAAATATATAAATTGAAGATTCAAAGTCTAAAAATACAGTCTCTTGGGGGAAAAGCTTGAATATAAGCTTCTTTTACAGAAGGTGAATTTTTCAAGGAACTTGCAGTTCATAGCAGTTTCCCAAAACTCCACTATAGCCCTCATAAACATTCCGGTTAAATTCACTAATATTTCCATGATATCCTGTAGTTTTAGTAACAAAACATTTAAAATGTAAAAGTGTTGTCAATGTTTTCTCCCACTGGCTCCAACTACGACTGTAGCACTCTTCAGTCTGAGCCAAGTGTCACAGTCTGGCAAGAACCATGCTGTCTTCTAACCCTGACAAAGAAGATTCCAGCCGGTATTTGCCTTTCCTAAAATACCTGCTTGGATTTGTGGATCCAGAAGAAAAAACAGAGGTCAAAAAATAGGAACAGTATTACAGTGCAGGTTTTCTTAAACATAAAATTTGACCTTTCTAAGATCTTTGAAACTAAACCTATGTTATTAGAGGCTTAGGCACCAAGTCTCTGGGAATAGTGCAATCAGAATTCTGTTCAGACATTGTTGCTTGCAGTGCACTGATACCAGTTATTAAGAAAGCTTTGAGCCATACCAGTTCACAGAGCTAACAGGCACTAACAGACATAGTAAAACCTGATCTCAGATAAGAGGCCATGTTACTGACTGAAGGCGGTTTGGACCCAGGCAAGCCCGTGCTCTGTGAACTTGTGGATTAGACAGCAGTTTGAGAATTTGGTTTAAGCAGGGTCAAGGAGTAAGACTATGCAGAAAGACCGAGGTCACAATATACAATCAGGAAGGTATCCCAATGCTTGATTAACCTGAGTAGTATTTTTAGTAGGCTCTGCAAGAAAAATCAGCCAAGACCATTAAATTATTAAGATGGACAGGTCAGAACACAATAAAAAGCAATAAAATTCTTTGGTGCACAGTGAGCACACAGCTTTCATGCTTGCTCTGGAACAGCCTACAGTGTGTGGCTTGCTCCACATTGCTTCCAGTCAATGGGACATCTGCCAAGCATGTCCACATGAAAAACAAAATGTCATCAACAGCCAACAAAAAACCCCAAAACATCAACCTGAAATGAACCCATAGTGGGGGATTTCTGATCCCACAGTCTTTCTCAAGCAGTAACATAAAGTTGTGTGAGTTCTCCACATCAGTAAAGCCTACCATTTCAACACAAAGTATCACAGAAACACTCCTGTGTGGTTTTGTGCAGAGAGAACTAAAACTGTTATTCCAATCATCAACCTGCTTCAAAATACTATTTTCTGCACCCCTGCCTCTCCACCCTCCTCCTCCAGCCATCTTTTTCCTATCTTCAGATTTAATTTCACAAATGAAACTCCTATGTGTTGACAAAGTCACTACACTCTGTCTACAAGGTTAATGAATGCAGGCGTTTCTTCTTCTATACCAAAGGAGACTGCTAAATGACTATTCTCTGTTAAGACCTTTTAAATGGCAAAACAAAACAAAGCAGTGGGTGAGACTTCAGTTGGAAGTGTTATTTATCAAAATACTTTACCAGTGTTTCTGGTGACTATGACAAGCTGAAGCTCTACTACCATAGTAAGACCGCAAGAGACTGAAGTCCCAGCTTGGTTTGTGAGCTCACACTTCCAAGACATGTTTAGCTCTTATTTTGTATCTCACATTTCTCTTTCCCCTCTCTGAGCACCTCCTTCACTCCCTGATTTGGGAATCACTCCAGCAATGACACCAGCAATGATACAGTCACCTACTATACCACAATATACCCTGATAGGCCTAATGAGTAACACAGAAAGCTGGAATAAAAGTCCTTGGGGGTAGAAGGGGGAGTACTAAATTCTCATTAGGCATTTCAAATAAAATATTTTCATTGACCTCCTCCACATCCCTTACAGTCCTCTCAGAGCCAATGACAGAACCTGCTTCTGAGTCCTTAGTGCTGTCAGGTCAACCCACAATATGCTTTAAAGGACACATGAAGCAACTGTTTACTTTTGAGCTATGCCAAAAACAATATTCGCAGAACAGTGAGTGTAAAAAAAGCACTGTCCTCAGCTGCAATGACCCACATATCCAGTAAATCATCAATGTGAGTATTTCTAAGTGTCCAATAAGGAAAGAAAAAAACCCGTATTTTTAATAATAGTGGCAAAACTATGGGAACGTTACAAAAATTCTGCCATTTCTCTGATAAAAAAACATTCAGTGATGTCAGCAGACAGATTCCAGTTATGCCTTTCAATAGGCCTTGAATCTTACCACAGGTTCACAGATCCATTAAGGTCATTTCCGCTAGATTAAGTTATTGTAGACACATGCATGACTTACACAGCAAGAAAAAAATAAGTATGTATTAACTAGGATAAGACCTCGTGGTTCTAAGCCATGAGCAGTACATTTGCATGACCTCGGGCAATCTAGATTTTACCTGGTATCAGCGTTTGCTTGGGTAACTTAACATACACACACAGATGTACTTTCTGTTCCTGAATGGAACTATTTATAATTTAAATGCTAATTGGAGGACTGTAGAATACTGCTTCCAGAAGAATACACATACTTAACTCTTAATTTTCACACCTGCTTTCTGAGAGGTTAGGAACACACTCAATATGATACATAAACAAATTTCTAACTTGTTTTACCTGTGGCCAGTAGTCATGATTGCCCAAGGCAGGGAAAACCTGAAGATCTGGAAAGAAATTACGAATTGTGGAAGTCATATTGCCAATAATGCTAATGACCAACTTTGTGGAGAGCTCTTTTACAGGAACATGAGGAGGACTATCTCTGGAAAAGGAAAAGGTTTTATTAACAAAGGTTTATTAGCAACATAAGGACAGGCAAAAAATTCTGCAAACACATCTACATTCTAGCATGTAATAGTACTACAGGACTCTAATGAAAATCATCAAATTGCCTGAAAGGCTGTCTGCAAAGGCATTAAAAACCAAAGCTGACTAATGTTTATCCTATGATTCACATTTATCATTAAGAAAGACTTCTTAGAAATTAAATTCATTCAACTCCATCATTTTGAGCTACTGTTCAGTTCGGCTTATGTATCTTCCATCATCTGCACAAATTGCCAAGTTATTTTTCCCCTTTCAACAACACCTTGTTGAAAAGTAAGTACAATAAGGCAAGTGACATAAATTAATCACTTATCTTTTACATTCTCGTATTTCTTAACACTTTTCCCCCGGTAAAATTAAGTGACGCAACATAATATATATAAACTTTCCAGCAAAAAAAAAAGACCTTGTCACTGATAAACAACTAGTTCTCACACTCAAAGATGCTAATTTCTGTGATAAATTATCCATTGATTCATACCATAAAGACTGATGTGACGGTAGAATGCAGAATTGCCATGTGAGAAGGGTAAATTAATGCTATCTTTTATGAATACCTAGAAAGCAACAGGGCATGGTACTACTGAGCTACTCATATGCCTCCCTTTCACACTTCTTTCTCCAGTCCCACTGCTAAGGCACACAAAGCGCCACAGATAACACCTGTGTGAGAGAGAGTAGTATTGTGCCCATTTTCTAATAAGGAAGATTGGCACAGAAAAGGTAAACGTTTTACTCAACAGGCGACTGCACACATTCAAAATACTGCAATAAGGGACTATGAAATCACACTTTCTTCTTAAGCACATGTAACTGTGAGTGGTGTTAATGAAGAGAGAGACAGGACCTACAGCATAGTTATCCTCCCACTGTGAGACCCTGATCTAGAATTCATATGGGCACTGAACCTGAATGGTAACTTTATACACTTAAAAAATACATAAGCTGTATTATTGGCTCTAGTTACCCCTTACCAAATAAAATATAAGTAAAGAGTATCTTCTAAAAATAGATACACTTTAGATTTAGTAACCCTGACACCTAAAATATCCAATACCTCCCATAACAATTCATTCATTCAGTTATTCCTCTGACGTTTCTTTTTGCTTTTTCCACTTCCCACCCTCCACACATCATTTCTAACACCGTACACTAATACAATCATGTGGTAAATGCCCAGTTTATAGTCCAATAATATCAAGAAGTTATTGGACAGATCAAAATCTGTTCCTGAGGCCCTATATGCTCACTCAGTCTTCCACTTATTAGCCATTCAGACAACTAAAGGGACTACTTAAAAGTAGTGTTTGTGAGATAGTACACTCGTATTTGTTGGTACAAATATAAACATGTGAATTACTGCACTATATGGTTATCCAGCTGTTAAAAACTTGAACTGCAGAGCAACTTGAACACTAACCCTGTCCAAATCATGAATGAAACCTCCTGCTTTGAATCCTTCATGAATTCCAATGCTGACAAAATAAGTTGATATGGCGAATCACACAAAAAGTCTCCAAAAGGACCTGGGTTGGATGCATTGGCTCCTTTGGAAGAAGAGCAAACTTTGGTGCGATCAGGGGTAATGTGGTAAGTCGGATCTAAATGTAGATCAGATATATGCCAGAACTGCCCTGTTTTCAAAAAACAAAGATTAAAGAAAATATATTACTTGTATTTGAACTATTATACATGGGTAATGCCATGTTTGCTCCAGTTTGTCTACTGCTATTCCTCTTTCGAGTTTTGAAAGCGAGAATAAATTTAACAAATTGTTGCTGTGAGTGAGTTCTGCATTCCTGACAAAGAGTTCTTCACATAGTCTGCTCAGAAAAACAGAAAACAAAAGAAGCATAGGCTTAAGCTATGCAGCAAAGACAAAAGTGGGGATTGGCAGGGACTGGAAAATCAGCTCCTTTTCATTAATAGCAATCTGGAAACTGGAAAGCAGAGGAGGCAATAGAAGGACTTCTCCACTTCACCTGAAAAGAGAGGGAGTTGCATATTAATTATTTTTCCAGACCTTCCCTGGCTAGAAGCTGCTACAAAAGATCACAGTGTATAGAGAAAGGCAAGAAACAACATGTGTGCAAAAATCTTAAAGCTCTTCACCTCACCAGCAGCCGCAGCAACAAAGACACTGGGCTTCTCAGAGAAAGGTGTGTCAGCCTTACTCACTACTTTTCAGGCTGACACGTTCTTAGTTCTTGAGCACTGCACAGAAAAACGAGCTGAGAAGTGTAATATGGTGAACAAGACAAATTAAGCTTTATTAGACTACCAGCCTTCAAGTCTCATGTAAAAGAAGGTAGTTTCTTTCTGTCAAAGTACTTGGGAAGGCATACATGTATCTGGGGGAGTGACTGTGAAACCAGGACCGATAAATTGATTTTTCCCAAGGTCGCATGCTCATGCACAGCAAGCAGCATGCGACTCGACTCCATGGAGTTTTATTTCAGGAAGCAAGGCCCGCCCAGCAGCGCTCTTCAAAACCTGCAGAACTGTGACTCCTACCAACAGGTGACAGAGAAATGCCCGGACGCTGCGTGTGTTTGGTCTGAGGCACGTGCGAGTCACAAGGGATGAAAATCCTGTGGAAGCCCACTTCGGAGCCCTCACCGCTGTACACCATCGCTCCACTGATTAGGCCAGGCAGACCACGTGTGTGTTTGCTGACAGCACAGGAACCAAACTTCATGTTTGCAGTGTGTGCCTCAGGACACCAGGCCAAAGGCAGGGCAGGGCTCACCTTACCTGCCACCGTCCGGAGTGCGAGCCTGGCTAACTAAATATAAACCCCATTTAACTCCCCATACCTGAATAGCGATATGTTTACTTATCTACAAGTCACATGAAGTTAAAGCCAGTTGGGACAGGAATGCCCCTGCAGCAGTTTATGGGCGGGTAATAGCGAGAAGGAAAGGCAAAGACCCAAGTGGAGAGCACTCACCCCGGGCCTCCCGGCTGCCGGGCCCGGCGCCGGCAGCACAGAGGGGCGGGCGGCGACCCCCTGCCGGGCCTCCCTCAGCCGGGGAGGCACCGCGGCTGCCGCCCCGGGGGCCGCGCTGCCTTTCACCCCACACCCTACCTGAGCGGGCGGCCCCAGCCGGGCCCCCGCCAGCAGCCACCCCGTGCGGGGACGGCCCCGCTCAAGCTGCAGCCCCTGGCGGACTCACCCATGGCGGAGCGGGGCCGCGGGCCTGCCGGCACCGCCTCCAAAGCGGAGCAGAGCAGAGCCAGGCTGAGGGCCAAGCGGGTGGCACGTCTGCCCCGCAGCTCCATGTCGGCCCTGTCGGGAGCGCCCTACCCGCCGACGGCCGCTCATGTGACCGGCCCAGCGCGGGGAAAAGGGGTGAGCCCGAGCCGGCTTGTGAAAGCCTCGGCGCTTCGCCGCCTCCCTGGGGCAGCCGGAAGCCGTTGTTGCGTCGCGCCCGTACCGCTGGGGCCAAAAGCCGATGCCGGCTGGCGTCCCTCGCTCGGTGCCAGGCGTGGTGCCTAAGGAGACAGTTGCTATGGCCTTGACCAGATGTGCCGAGAATCGGGGTGACCTTCAGGCGGTGCCACCCCCGGCGGAGCACTGGGACCTTGAGCACCTACGTAGGAGCTAGCCTGGCCGCGGGCAGGGCTGCATTCACGACACCGGCAGATCCGAGATGGCCGCGAAGCTTCCTTTGGGAGCCCCTTCCCCGCTCTGCTTGTGGTGCTTAGCGGGGCTGTTGCTTCGGGCCCTGGGGTTCCGGCTCTCCAAACGGCTGGGACCTGTGGCTGAAAATCCTTCCCGCCTCCCGAGCCATCCGTGGCCCTAGCGGTGAGAAACTGCGGTGTGAGACCCGGGGCACAGCTGGCTCGAGCAGCCCTCACCAGGAGTCTAGGGCATACTTAAGAAGAAGCGGGTTTGACCCGAAGTATACGTGTTATAATGGATCCTGGATACTTAACATGCTTTAAAATGTAAAATGCTGATGAAATAATCAAGTACACCTTTACTACCTCTTAAGGAAAATGCTGAGGTGTATTGTGAATACGAGTTTCCATTGCTAAGGCTTCATGGTAGCTGAGCTGCTATTCATTGCTGAAGTCAGAGTAGCTTCCAGAGAGGAGTACTCTGTCAGTTTTAGGAGCAGACCACAGTAACGACATCATGGATCCCATGGCTGCCCTCAAACGTCCTGCTGCTCGCTGTTCAGACCAGCTTTCCAGGGCTGGAAGTCCTGTGTGTTAGTATTTTCCTCACTTTTCCACTCCTCTAAGCAATGTCGTAGACACTTCACAAGCACCACTTCTCCACTTACCATTCCCTTATTTAATTTGATGTTAGTATTGTTTATCTTTAGAATAGCAAAAGACTTCACCAAGAAGCTTCAGGATGGCTTTGTGTGACTTACAAAACATATATATGTAGGGAAAAGTAGCCTCTGTTTAAAAGTAACTGAAATGTAAAATATTTACTATTCAGTTTTTATTAGTAAACCAAGTCTTAACAGTGTCTGTATATTCCTTTCCTCATATTTAATGTATTTTTTATTCATAATCACACATCACTTGTGAAGATGAATGCCAGTACCCAGGACCCAAGTCTGCTTTCCCTGTGATGAAGGAAAAGCAGCTGCTCCTCCCTGAGTGGGGTGGCCGGGAAGGACAGTTGTGTGGCAAATGCACCCCCAGGAGAACAGGCAACAGCAGAGGGGAGGCAGGTGAAAGCCATATTGCGCACTAAAGCTAAGGATTAAAAGGGCTAATAAACCCAAGGGCAGAACATGCTGTTTAAACATGACTTGTACTATAGCAACTTGAAGCAGCACAGAACACAGAGATTGCAACTCCTCATACCACTGGAACAAGTTGTACCTTTCATTTCTTCAATGAAAAAAAGTTAACTCCTAGATTTTAAAAGCTTCATGTTCACCCAAACCCCCATATTTATAATGGTTCAGAATTAAGGATTCTGTCTTCTAGATGTACAGTGCTCCCCACAAGAGAAAGCAGACATGGATGTTCCTTTCAGGCAGCTTCTTTGTAAAAAAGTAAATGTAATAACATTAAATTCTGTATTTGTGTTGGCTAGGTGCCATAGTTATGCCTAAGCTTTTATAAGATGAGTGAGAGGAGGTACCTATGTTATCCTAGCTATCCAGGGAATTGAGAAGCCATTTTCCATGATAGCAAAATTTCCTGTAGCAGATGTGAAGGATGGCACAGCACAGTATTAGGTCTGGGAAGCTGGGTGGGACACCCCTCCAGCACCTCCTTCTGCTGCCACAGACCCTCAGAATGCTGACTTGCTGAAGCCACAGCTCAGCTCTGCTTTTGGCTGAAAGGTAGTAAGTAGCTACACCTGCATGGGGTCTGCTGAATCAGAGTGTCAGAAAGCATGAATTCCAAACAATCTTATCCATGCTGCCAGCAGCCTTTTTCTTTATTCCTAATAATCTGAAGTGTTAGGCAGTTTTTCCCACCCTGGTCTTTCAGGGAAATATTCTTCAGGAATAAGGTTTTCATTTATCTCTTTTAAACAGAATTTTGTTTTAAGTTGCTCACAGTGCAAATTGTCATCTCCTGTACATATTAGGTATGAAACTACAGCTCAGGGAGGGGAATTTCAGAAAGTTTGTCTTTTGTTTTCCCTTTCCTCCTCCCACTCCTCTAGATTCTGATGAAAGATAAGCTTTGCATCTCAAGTTCCCCAAGTCTTGCCCTTTTATCATGCTGGTCCTTCCCTCCCACCCTGTGAAACTCTTCAATCTTTTCACTTTGATTTACATCAATCCTTTGTATATGAGCAAAGAAACCTACCAAAACAAATTAAAAACTCTCTTAACAATTAAAACCAAAACTACAGGATGCGTCTGACATTAAAGGCTAGCTACTGACCTTAACATGAGCTGGGTGTGAAGACATGAGTTGAAACTGGCTTGAGGCTCTCTCTTCTTTGCCTACACATATAATGACAGGGGCTTAAATTTCTCGGCAAAAAGAAGTCACTGAAGTTAAGCACGGCAATTTTTCATCTCCCATGTACTCCTCACCACAGAGAGGCTGCTGCAGTGTTGTGTACTAAATCCTTTTCTGTTGTTTAACTCTGAAGAAGAAACTTGAAACAACTCCCTCCAGAACACTGAAATCTTAGCAGATTAAATGCAAAAGGAGCACAGGTTTAAAAAACTTTTTAATTTCTGTTTGATCAGCAATCCCAAACAATTCAAACATGTTCAATTTACTGTTAAAAAAAAGGCACGTGTTTCAGAAATTTAATGCCAAGTTTAAACTCTTTCACTAGACAGCATAAGCACGCCAATTTGATGGCATAAAGTTTTTCTTTTTTTTAAAAAAAACACACCTCCCTCAAACTATTAACCTTTCATGCCAGAAATGTGCATTTTAGCTACGTTCAATTATGGACAGTATGTTAATCCATCCAGCAGAAGTAACATCTGGACAGAGGTCAGGTAAACTCTACGCTTTCTCATAATGACGAACAGCAACCACATCACCAAAGGTGAGAGTCTGCAAGTCCAAGGAAAAAACAGACATGTTAGATGCGGACCATTTTCTGTAATAACTTAAGACATTAAGAAGGCCATTTTAGATCAGGGTTGGGCTACATTATCTTATTTATAGAAACACAGATTGGTCTAGGTTATTTAAATGAACAACAGGCAAAACCTTCATTATGGTTCCCATCATAAACGTAACTTTCTTGTTGCTATTCTTAATCCCTGGAAGCCCATAATGCACATTTACAAGGCAGTTAAAAGGACTGTTCAATTTTCCTAATTTTCATGAATGTTTCTTAAATACAGCATTGTTTTAATACAGACTTAAGACATGTTTTCTGAAAGCTGATCACACTGCAAGATGTGCTGTCTAAAACTACAAGTCCTCTACATCCATATTCTATACTATTTTGCATAGGCATATAAGTAAGAAGAACCTTGTATTACAATACATGTATTCTGTGCACTTATGTAGCTGGAACTACCAAGTGTTTCAGTTGCTGCTGCTGTGCAACTATAGTAACTACAGAACAGTAACTACAGTGTGTGATTTTGGAGGTGTTTCTAGAAGTGGAACAAGACATCTCACCATGTTCAGATTCCAAAGGAAGAAAGTTTTCTGTATATGCATGCAGCTGTTTCCAAAAACAAAGCATGCATTTTTCCTTAAACTGCTTGTCACATCGTGTTGCACTGACCATATGCTTTAAGCTTTTAATCATTTGGAAATCTCCATCCATACAGATACTCTCTGAAGTAGTAGTAGTAGTTAGCTTGTTTAGAAAACAAGCTAACTGGCTCTCTCCAACAACAAAGATCAGGATAGCTGAAGGGGTTTTATTTTTGAAAGTGCCAAAAATAAGCATGAGAAGTACCACCCTGAAGAGTAAGATAATAACTTACACCAGGTATTCACCCCATACTGCTGTTTCTGAAAAGTCAGGAAACGAATGTAAATTTAAACCAAGACTTTTTTTCACAGAATTGCTGTTTATAGTAGTTTTTAACAAGAGTGCTTGATGTTTATCTTTTTAGCAAGATAAGCGTGCTAAATGCTATTAACTTTTGCAATATTGTAGTTTTATTTTCTTACAGAAACACTTGTTCTGTGTAATTAATTATTATTTATGTGTGCATATATAAACCAAATTTTTAAAGAAATTAAATTAATACTAGCAATTGATCACTGCCTATGTAATGGAGAACTTCGTATCTTTTCCAGCTCACCAGGACATTTTTTTGCTTTTGCTTGGGCATTTATGCGATCTCTAGGAAGAACATATAGTCTGGAAGTCCAGAGGGCAGCCTGCCTACAACCACTAGCAATGCTTTAGCTGTCAGAAAAACAAGATAGCAAACAAGACAAATATTTGAAAAAAAATCTCTGCTAGCTTTTCACACCAATTAGTTTAAGGGTTTGTGTAAGTAACACTACCTGTTCATAAAGCTCAAGATAAATGTAAGTGAGGAGTGTTAGCAGTGTATGTAAACGATCAGTGAGCTTTATACTTACCATTACCATTTTGCCATCCTTGATTTCTCTCACAAAGTTTGTCTCTTTGCCGTCCCACTTCTGTACATGCACTAGCTTGTTGCCATCCAGGGTCACAACTGACTGTGAGATAGCAAGAGACACAAAGGCATTCATTTGTTTGGGGTATTTGGGATTCTGCTCACACATTCAGCCCACACTATTTTATTGGATTCTCTCCAATAGATGGATGTGGATCTAGAATGATAAAGTAGTCACAGCCATTTTAAAGCCAAGCCCATGAATCATCCTCATTTTAAGCATGAGCTCCACACAATTCTTGTTTGTGTCAAAGGATGAAAAAAGTTGTTTCCTTTTAATTCCAGCCTCACAAGACCCACTGTTTCAGCTGTGCTTTGGGATAACATTTATGTTAAGCCCCCAGAGATGCTGGGAAGAAGGCATTTCCCCATTTTGCCTGGGAAAAGTTATGCCAAATGATATTTGGATTGAAAGAAAAGCAGGCAGTTAACACAATTCGACGCTGAAAGGTAGGTAGGGGGATAACACATTGTTTCAGACAAGGAATAGTGTAAGCAGGCAAGTAAGATGCAACCTTGTCTTTTATTTCCCTGTCCTTCAGCGCTGCAACTGGCGGTAGCAGCAGTTACATTATTTTACTTTGACCCTTCCAAAGATACAGCCGCGGGGGCAGAGAGGAGAAAGAAAATGAGGCCTCTGCAGCGCCAGAGTTCACTTACTTTGCAGTTTCTGTCATCAGGGGTAGTTTCATCAAATTCCTCTCCAAGTCTAAAGCTGATTTCTGTGTTTTTGAAAGTGCTTTGAGTCCTGATCACTACTTTGTCCCCCTCGGTGCTGATAATCACAGTGGGTTTAGTCACATTCCCCACCTGCCGCGTTGCAAAACCCACTCCTAGACCGTCAAGGGAAAAAAGATAAATCCATCAGACATCGGGGTTTTTTTACATCTTTTCTGCCACACATTGAGGTACAGAAATCTCTTCTTTTGCTCTACAGCTTTAAGCTACCACCGTGAAAAGCTACTTTCTGCTTCGCTTATGCCCTTACACCTAAAGTATCCATAGGTTCTCCTCTATACACATAAAGCTGTAGCTCTAAGCCCTCCCTCACCTCCGCGTGCCCTGACACGGAACACGACCAGCGGCACGGCACGGCCCGCCCGAGCTGCGCCTCGGAGCCGGCGGCAATCTCTTCTCTCTTCTGCTTCTCCAGATTTCGGTTCCTTAGCATTCCTTGTAACGATTTGTTGTTTGGTTGCTTGTTTCCAGCTTATCTGCAGGCAGCATTTGCCCTTTTTGCAGACACTGTCCCTAACCGGAGGACATCTCATGCCGTCTCCCCAGAGACAGTGGGGCTCTCACGCACGCATACACACCCCGGACGGGTGACCCGGATCGACGTAACCCCACTGACAAGGACACAGCCGCACATACCCCCCTCGCCCCTGCGAGCGCCTTACCTACACCTCTGGCAGCGGGAGGATTTTTTAAATTATTAGTTTAGGGGTTTTAGGATGGTACAGAATTCCAGGTCTCCTGAACGTGCCGCTACCGCCCGGCCGTACCTACCCAGCGCCTTCATGTACTCGTCGAAGTTCTGGCTGTCCACCAGTTTCCAGGTGCCGCAGAAAGCCTCTGCCATGGCGGCGGCCGCCTGCAGGAACGACAGCGGTGGCGACGGGTGGCGAGGAGCGCCACGGCCGCCGCGCCGCTCCGCATTTAAAGCCGGCGCGCGACGGGGGGCCGGGAGGCGGAGGGCAGCTGCGGTGCGGTCCGCCCCGCCGGCCCGCACAGGGGAGGGCGCTCCTCCTCCTTGCCGCCGCTGGGGCAGGGGCAAGGGGGGCCCCCCTAGGGCCGCCCCCTAGGCCGCGGCACACGGCGGGACACTGAGGGGCTGAAGGTGGTGGGCTACCTCCACCTAGGGCACCACTTCTTGACAGAGCCGCCGGCCGAGTAGCCAGCACCCGCCCGCGTTGTGGTGTCCCTGATAAAGTAACACGGGCAGAAAGAGAAGGCACCAAACGCGAAATATTCTACTGAATAAAAATATAGGATCGCAGTGCTACTGCAGGACATCTTTCCTGAAAGTTTTCCCGTGAGATTCTCAAGCCCAGTTTGGTGTTGGAAAGGGTGAAACCACTTTACCCCCCCATCTCATTGACATCCATAGGGATGCTGGGTGAAATTGGCATTTGCTGTTGTTGGATGGAAACAGTATCTTTCCTCCACAGGTGGCAGCATTTGGAGACTAAGAATGAAGAATGAAGGAAAAGAGCCTAAAGCGGTTTCATCTATTATGGGATTTGTGTGTGTGTGTGTGTTAGGGAGGGAATGTTTCCTTCTTATAATTGTTCTCTGAAATTTGCTGCAAGTTCTGGGTAGTCATCTTGCCTCCTGAGTGTTTTTCAGAAAGCATCTTGTCTCTCTGTGGGATGTGCCATGGTGTCAGCTTTTCCAGATCTATGGCTTGGGTGGATTTCAGAGTCATGAATCTAGCTCTTCAGCTCATAACAAAACTCAGGGACTAGGTGGAATAGACTTTCTGTGATTAAGGAACAAAACACCAGTAATTTTCTACCTGGTTCAGCCATACAAAAGATAAATAATTATGAATGCTTTCCTGGTATTTTTAAATTTGGTTTTGACTGTCATTTCCCTTTTTCAGGCTCTCGTAGTATGGCATGTTCCCTGGGTGTAGAACAAGTGATGCTGCTGATTGGATTTTAATTTAATTTG
This sequence comes from Psittacus erithacus, assembly GCA_009867235.2. Lineage (NCBI taxonomy): Eukaryota > Metazoa > Chordata > Aves > Psittaciformes > Psittacidae > Psittacus > Psittacus erithacus. Next base: position 58,920 of record WYDI02017372.1, read on the forward strand.
CCATTTTTCCCTTTGTCCTCTGAAAGATTTAACCCCTCTCTGAATTAACTCAAGGAATATATAATTGTAATCCCCTTTACCACACAACAACAATTTTCATTAGCCTTGATAACTTCAGGTATGAACCAGTGTGTTTATTTCTCTTTAACCTACCATTTACTTACTTTGAAGTGCAGCAAGAGACACAAACTGCCCTCCTCCAGCTGCTCAGTTTATGTCCAAATTCCTCTTCTGACCTGCAGTTCTGAGACTTCCCAGCTAGTGCGCAGAAAGCCAGCGAAAGAAGAGCATCACCTGAAGTAACAGACCACCAAGTGTTGTTCATGAGGCTAAAAGGAATCAATTCCCTTTTCAAAGTTGAATGATGCTGTGTCTCCAAAGTTTGCACACTATACCAGCCTTACTGGTGCGTCTCATACAGATGTCCACTAACCTAATGTCCATAGTCAGTTCAAACACTCTATAACGAATGAGGAATATGCTTTGTGATTTGCACTGTCATGGCATGGGGCACTGAGGATTGATATTCTGCATGGGTGTTGTCCATGACTCCTGTTCAGTTTGGGAATTGTTTCCTTGATACAATAATATAATTTAGTAGTGTTCACCACCCATAGCCTAACTCTGCAGCCGTGGTCTCACAGAGATTCATTGCTGGCACCAAGGCAGCTGATATGGAAGCACATACAAACTGACCTCACCACTCATCTGAACACTACTTTATCTGACACGCACCATATTAAATTCTAAATGATTTTACCAATATCCTCATGAACTGACATTGTCTCCTCTCCCAGTACTGACAAAATGGAGTTTTCTGCTCATGTAGCTTTGTCTGCAGAAGCCCTAGAACCTCTACTATTCCTTCTGGTGCAAGATGTGTGCACGAAGCCCTGAGAGAGCTCCTTGATCTCTGTGCTTGCTGGGGCTTGTTGTGTAGAACCAGCCTCATAGATTTTGTGCCGTATAAAACTGAAAGTGATTCAGTGCTCCTGCTGGTAGCTGGACTCCTGAAAGATATTTCTGCCTTGCGCCTTCTTCCAGACAGTGCTGCAGCCTGGCCCTTGGGAGGTAGCCACTTCAGGATCCTTCACAATTTAAGCAATCATATTTACACCAATTGCTCCTTTCTACCAGGATATCTCAACATACTTAGCTAAGACAAGCAGCTAGTCTTAAGAAAAATATATTCTTCAACACTATGCACCATGCTTCAGATGTAAAACAGGGTCTGCTAAAATGTTCACGTTCCTTCTGCTGCTTAGATAGATTGCCAAAGTCATCACACCAGGTTTTATGGTGGTGAGATTCTACCTGTTAGTGATGATTTGGGAGCAGGATAAATCAACAGTAGGAAATGTTACATTATTGACACCTTGTGGGGTGACAAGCCACAGCCAAAAATGTTTTCCATAACATCTTATGCCCTATATTTGCTTGTGGATCCTTATGTGAGAGTTGTGTTAATGTCAACTTCTAGTATAAGTTATCCTGATCTACATAAATGCTTTGCTATGTCTGGAATTGAGATCACAGTGTGAAATACGCTGATCTGGTGTGCATTTAAGAGACCAACTTGGAGTTTCTTTTATGCTGTCAGCACACTGAGTTTGAAGGCTTTAACAGACTGTGTGCTCCCCTGTAAAAAGCCTGTATTTATCACAATGAGATGTCTCTGGAGATTCCTCTCTGAACACTTAAAGAGACTCATTCTGCTTTACGCAAACTTCTTAAACCTGAGCAGTGTAAGTAGGTACATTTGCATTGTCTGTACAAGGCCTGCTTGAAAGATGGAAGTGCTGTGGCAAGACATCCCTGTGTAATAAGTAATCCTTTCTTCCAAAGGCCATCCAGGGTGAATACTGGAGTGCTCTAACCTTCAGCCTTTGAATATAAGGCGCAAAACCTGCTTTTGCCTACCTTTCCCCCTGTTATAGCCTTGCTTCACATGCCCTCTGGCATTAAGAGAATGAGGGTCTTGGCCTCATTCAGCTTTCATTCAGTCCTTGAAAAAAATATTCACTTGTTCAGAGAAAAAAAATAGGGGGGGGGAGCACTACAAGATGGCCACCAGGCTCCTGTGGTAGAAAAGTCTGACCAAGAGGTTCTCTCCTGTGTCTATTTCTCATAATGTCAGGAACTGCTGAGCATCTATCTCATCACAGTCAGGCAGTAAGGGCTTAGTAATACGGTTATTTAAATATAGTGAAATTGGTGCAGCTAATGTTTGAAGTCAGGTTTATCTATCCTTTTGTGGTGTCCCTCTGTGGACTTAACGCAGGAGGGGCACTCTTGCTACACCAACTCAGCTAAACCTATCCTTTCACCATCCTTGCAGTATAATAGCCAGGAATAACCGTAGATTTTCAACAGTAGTTAAGGGGATGCTATGTTATAAGATAATTTATTCAAGCATTTCTGTGTTCAGGCAGTGATGACCCTAAACTTCTGAACATCTTGTACCCATGTGTGCCACAAAGGATAGCAGTGACATCAAGGCTTAACTCCTCTGGTACGAAAGCAGATGTAGGCACTCAGAGGCCTTTTAGGTATTGAATCCTACTGAAAGCCAACATGATTCTGGGTCCTAACTCTCAGTAATTTGGTAATCTAGAATTCTGAAACATATAGGTGGGTACTTAGGAATTAAGGAAATTGAAAAAAACATGTAAGTGAAAGTAGAAGAGATTTCTCCAATTTCTAGGCAGCGGACTAGGGTATTATTGGCACATTTTAACTTTGAAGCCCTGCTGTGAATCTCTGCACAGCTTTGTAGTGCAGAAATGACCAGATTATAGTAGCTGTTGTGTCAGATGGGACGATGTTGCTTCAGGGCTGTGTGTGATTTGATTTTTGGTGCTGCAGAAAAATCTAGTATCAAGCAGAGCAATAGAAGGTCCTTAACTAAAGTTATCTCTTGTGTCCTTTAGCTGTCTAAGAGATTTGCTGATCCCCCTAATAAAAAGAAACTATCATCTCAGTGCTGTCGGTGATTCACAGAAAATCACTAGGTTTACTCTATTGATGGGCAGCTCTTCAGAAATCCCAGTTTAAACAAAAGACTTAAATACCTAATGGAGAAGACACCCAGTTATGCAGCTGCACAAGGAAGTGGTCACAGAATGGCCTCAGCTACAAAGCAGATGTATGAACCCAGTCTTGTGCTGCATAAATGCTATGGGAAGGGCTTTTGGAAAGATCAGGTGATAGGCAAGGTTCAAGGTAATGCAGTCAGAAGCAGGGAAGACGTGTTTATACCGTATTCCTTCTAAGAGCACGAGATACCTTAGGCAAAGCTTAGGAACATGTCACTGTAAAAGCTCAACCAAAATAATGCCAGGACAGGCTAACATTAGAGCAAGAGTCATGTTATGGTCTAATTCTGGTGGTTTTTGCTAATTGGTGAAAACTAAGTGCTCTGTGATCATGCATTTCATTCTTGCAGGCTCTTTCTTATGTTACAAATTGGTGCAACATGAGATTAGCAGAGTCCTGAAAAGTAAATACCCACTAATACCTCATTATAAACTATGAGACATTTATTCGGATTGGTTTAAGCTGAAAGGACAGCTGGTGGACAATGGTTTAAAGAAGGAAACAAATACTGCCAAATATCTCCAGGGTCTTCTCTGCTTCTTACATGCATTTAGAGGGTTGTTATCTGCTGTCTAATACTACTATAGCTGTCACCTAGAGGACTCAAGTAGGAGGCTCTCCTCAAAGAATTAGCCTCCACTAAAGCCACCCACCTTCCTGGCTCCCAGGTCTATTTATTGAAAATGCAGTTATTTTAACTTTATGCCATTAGGCCTTTGTTATTTTTATATTTGTCTTTGCTTTCTTTTGTGTTTAGGAGTAGAAAAAGTATTTAAAATCCTCTACAATGTAACAGAAATGTCTGATACTGGGTGACACTTACAATAACTGTCTAGTTATTGTAAAATCAATACACGAAATCAGCTGTCCAGACTTACAATTTCAGCATGGCCAAATGCAAGGAAGAAATAAATACAGTCTTACAAATAAGCAACTGACTATTTCAGGAGTAAATAAGGTTAAAATAATCCTTATGTGCATGAACGGAAAAATATCACATAGGTTTAAAGAGATTAGGTGACTTTCATTTGACTTGTTGCAACTGATTCTGGAAGACTTGTGTAGATTTTGTGTTCAGAGCAGCCCAGTGAGAATATTAGTGGAGCAGAAACATGCCTTGTATCAAGGTCCAACGATTCTGTACTATAACAAACCTAGGGAATGAGTTTTATTAAAAGCAATTTGATGGTATTAAAAGTACAGGTAATCTCTAAATGTCATATTCTGTAGTCCTAGTTTACGCCATGGAGGCTGTGTAACACTTAATAACTGCGACTATTTGGAATTCACTATAATTGACCTCATGCTAAATCTTTGCAGGATAGCAAAAGACAACTTTGCAGGGCTGGATTTAAGAAACTTTTGGAACAGCACAATATACCTTAGTTCTGTGTGCCCATACTGAAGCACTCCACTTGCTTTGATATTCTGAAATCACTCTCAACACCATCTGAAATTTAGACAAAAAATAAAATCAGCTTTATTTGACTGAAATACAAATTTAAGAAAATAACCACTAAGTTTGGAGAATAGATGGAAAGCAGTAACTGAGGTCACTAGCTACCTGTATTTAGATATTGCCAGGGTCCTCCTTTGTTTCACTCAGCTATGGACTAACAGGACAGAGTCAAAGCGTGCTGGAGCCAGAAGTGATCTCTCCAATGCAGCTGGAGACACACTCCTGGGTTTGTGTCCTCTAAATTGGAATCACTCAGCCAAAGCAAGCTCTTTCCTCCAAAGTTCTAAACTAGCAGTGGGTTACAGAGAGTGTTAATGCACCCCTGAGAAATGTCTGAATTTCACAGTTTTGATAAATAACTGAATTAGGTTATCAACTTATAGGCCTGTTGATGGAAAAAAATGCCTGACATCAGGCAGAGGTGCTTCTGAAATGAAACCTCATGCTGGGTGACCTAGGCAGAATTATGCATCTAACCTGCTTCATTCAAGAGTGCTATTATATCCCTGCTTTTACGTACTGGTTCGTGACCAAGCATTATGTCATTTCTGAGTTTGAATGCGTCCAAATATTAAACTCCCTGGAACACGAGCCTCTAGAGTAATTTGAAGCATTACAGGGTTATGATAGCTCATTACTAGCCTTAAAGAGGGACCTAGTACCAAGACAATCTTGGAGAAAACTTCAGTCATCCTGCTTTTTGGAGACTATCCCAGAGAAAGAGAATAGATTGGTCTCCAGTCTGGTACACAAAACTCTAGTCACTGGAAATTAAGCCTAGAGAAATTTATATTAAAAATGAAGTACATATTATCTCTGATGAGACTTTGCCCCTTGACCAGCTTTCAAAATGCCTTGTTAAACTTTTCATCCCTGCAAGTTGTAAGATTGGACATGATGCAGGAAGTAGTTCAGAGAAGTTCCATATCCTGGATTATGCAAAGACTCACATGAGATGGTCACAATGGGCAAGTCTAAACCAGAAAACTTTCGAACACACCCCACTTGCTAAGAGTATGTTTGTTCTTTGCCAAATCAAAGTCTATTATGGGAAAAGATGAAGATATGCACAGAAAATAAAATACATGTGTAGTCCCTGCCTGGATAATCAATGATCTCACTTTCTGTACTATACCACAGCAAGTGCCATTGGGAAAGTATAGACACATCCATTATTCCTTTAATTCTACACATCCATGTGTACATTTCAATAGATTTCCCCCTCAGTGTGCCAGTTGTAAACATAACCCAGACCCTCTATGGATCACAAAATCTGTAACTAATCGTGTAATAGTTAAACAAGGCTTCTAATAGCATCTTCCTCCAGACCTTTGAAACTTTCTTGAGCGCTGCAGCCACAGCTGAGAACATCCATAGTCCAGAGCCAGTGGAGGGTGCAGAAGCAGGCTGACTCACTTGCATAACAGGCTCAGCTGTTCTGCTAAAAGAAGGGCTATGGAGAGGAAATATGGCACAACTTTCATGCCTTTAACTCCATCTCACTGTCCTTTGTCTCCCCCCCTCCCTTAAGTATACTCCTTCTTACATTTTATTTTATCCTTTATAAATTTAACTAAAAGTTTCCACTCATAACAGCCAACTTTAACATCATCAGAAAAAAAAAGATGCAGTCAAGAGTTCAAAGGCTGTCTGAAAGAACATGTCTGAAACTTATTTCAGCACTTTCTTATATTGCAACACCATCTCTATTTGCATAATCGCAAGCTATTTTTGTTCTAGAGAAGCTTTCTTTCAGTGCTCTAGACAAAGACTATTCAGGGACAAGCTCAAGGGTCTTTAATGTGTCTGATACATAAGATCTCTACCTAGGGCTTGCTGGGAGGAATAGCAATGAGTTTTCTTTCTACCATTTCATTTTACCAAATATGGAGGCAATTAAAGAGATTAGTTTCTTATGTTGGCTGTTTGAAGCAGTACCAGTTGATGTGGGGCATAAATCAGGAGGTGTAAGTGAGCAAAGCGAGGGGTGGGCAGTAGTGAGTAGGTGAATGTGAGCTTTGAATGGAGCTAGATGAGAAATTCAGAGTGATGGAAAGAATGGTATTATTGAGCAATGAAAGTAGAAGATAGGTACTAAATTGGTCGGAGGAACAAGAAGGTTGAAAACGTGTAGCTGTTCCGCGGATACATGTACGGCTGTTTTACACTTATAGGTGCTTTTCTTCCGCGGCGCGCAGGATACCACGGCTCAGCCCCTGCTGTCTGTTGTCTGCGGTAGGTGGCTTAGGTGGCTGCCGGGCAGAACCCACCTCCTGGTGCACTGGGCAGCTGTGTACGGATGTCTGCCAGGTCACGGAGGTGCTGCTGGGGAATGGTGGCCATCCAGGAGTGACAGCTGTGCTGGAGAGTCAAAACTCACGTTGTTGTGAATAAACTGCTTGTTTAGCTGACCAGACGGATATTGCGACAGGCACCTCTGAGGGAATTTCACCCGCCCTCCGCCCGCTCCTGCAGATCAGCAGGAGCTGGCTGTGGTGGGGAAAGAGGGTGGCACATTTCAGCCTCGTTTTCCCCATGCGTTTGGAGGCCCTGCAGGGCCATCTGGCGCCGCTAAGCCGCTTGCGGACGCGGCACCGGCGCAGCTCCATGGGCCGCGCCGAGGCGGCAGCGCCCGGATGCCACCGCTGCAGCCTAGCCCGGCAGAAGCGAGCGGGGGCGCCCTCTGCCAGCAGCGCTCGGCGCCTCCGAAGAGCCCCGTCCTTCGCCCTACCTGCGCCGGGCGGCCGGGGCGGTGCCACAGCTCCCCTTCTTCCCGTTACGGTTACGCCGACTGCCATGCCCGAGGCGCTGCGAACATGGGGACTGGAAGGCTGAGGGGAAGGGGAAGGGGAAGGCTGCCGTGTGCGGGCTTGGGCGCCATCTTGTGCCCACCGGGCGTGAAGTGCCTCGCTGGCTGACGTCTGCGGAGCCTTCGAGCGAAAGGTGCTCTTGTGCCTTTAGGGAACCAGGTGAATTATCAGGAAACCATTTCTCCAGTACTGCTGGGGTTTAATGGCAGTTTACGTGCTCCTTCTTTTTGTTTACACTGGTGATGTGTCATTTACAAACGTGCCCAAGGGATCTGGAAAAAAATAAAATGGGAAGGTTAATCCAGTCTCCTACAGAGTAGTTTTTCTATACATTGTATGATAAACACCGGATTTACAGTGTCAGTCACTGCACGGCAGAGTCCCAGAAGTAAAGCACCAGTAAGGATTGTCCAAATCCTCACATAAGGACCCTTTTCATTCAAGGTAATTGCTGAATACATGTTTAATCCAGAAATGCCCACAGCACACAGGCTATGTATGAACAGCCACAAAAAACAAAACAAAACAAAAAACAAACAAAAAAAACCCCAAACAAACAAACAAAAAACCCCAAAACTATTTTCCATCAAATGTTAAGTCTTTAATTTGAATCCAGAGGTCTGGCTTTAGGACATGACACAGGATGGGGCAGAGCAATTGCCTTCAGGCCTCCCTTTGCTCTGGCCCATCTTGCGATATGAACTGTTCCACCCTGGTCTGAACAGGAAAATAAGCCAAAGTAACAAAACAACAACTCTCATCATTTATTGCTAATTAGTATCAGAAGTAGAACAGCTTCAGGTGTGGAAGATAAAACTGAGTTCTCCCTAAAAAAGGTCAAAACCACTCATCTGGTATTGGCGCTCTAGCCCAAATTGCAGAGGAGGCATCTAAAGCTGCATAGGCTGCAAGCCAGACACCTGTTTTATGACAGAGCTTGCAGATTGAAAATGCTTTTGGCTACTTCAGTCCTCAGTGCCCAAGCCTTTCCTTTGCCCATGCAGTGTTAGCGAGTTTCCACCAAGAAGTCAGGGCCTTTGAATGCGGTGATGTGCTTCTGCAGACTGGGTGAGGAGGTAAGCTTTAAGGGACAGCAGGAAGGAGCACCACATACCTCTGAATGGCAGTCCTGTGGGGTGAGGAAGCTTCAGCCAGCATTGGATTCCCAAGCTGACTTAAGCCATTGGAGCAGTGTTACGAACAATGTAAGATGTCTCCTGTTTGCCATCATCCAACTTTCTGAATGCAGAGACACCAAGGTATTGAACCCTTACTGAAACCCTTGAAGTTAACATCTTAGATTAGCTGGAGACAGCCTACCTCTCACCAGGCCAGCTCCCACCATCTTTGCTCTTTTGCTTTAAAGCAGATGCCTCCCAGCTGGTTTTGAGGTCTCTTAAACTGTCTCCCTCCACTTACTTGCACAAACTGCCTGGTAAGCTAAAATCCCACTAGATGGCAGGACAGTTTAAGCCCTTTATTGCGATTCAAGCCACTTTAGAGAAAGTGCCCAGGGACCCCCCCCCACCACGGAGGGTCGGGGGCTTATGCTCACTGAGCACAGAAAATACAGCCTGTGCCAAGCCAGTGGAGAAACTCATGCAGAAATGTCCGTTCAGTTCCTTTTGATGGGCTTTATCACACATAAAGCACCACCAGCAGACAGGAAAGATGAATATGAACGAGTCCTAAGTAATTTTCTAAACCTTGATTCCTCTATGTGTGATACATAAAGGATACTTGGAATACTGATGGTAAAGTGTAGTTTAAACCTCTTCTAGTCACTGCTCTGTTGTCATTTTTAACTAATGCAAGTGCAGTTATATTATTTTGTACGATCACCACTATGAAAGCTGCACAACACAGAAGTGGCCACTGTGGGTCAAATTGTGGGTTCATATAACTAAATATGATGTCTTGGACAGTACAAACATATATGATGTTTCTCTTGATGTTGCCCTATTGTCCTTCGATAGGGCAAACATATATGACTAGCCCTCTTGCCGCCAAACATTTGTGCTCCTGGACTTTCTGAGTTGGGAGAAATTTTCTGTATGGTTAGTAACTCATGACTTAAAACTAAAGTTAGATACAATTCACACTGTAGTTATTATAAAATCAGTCTTTGTCTTCAATGACAACTAAGTCTGGCCTGTACATTGCTGTACTGTCAATGATTTGGAAATTTGTGTTAAAATATACCACTTTGCAAACTGCTTTGTCACTTACTTTATCCATCCAAGCTCAGCCTATGCAGTATTATACCAGAATGATGGTATATAACACAGTTGGAAATAGCTGTATGAGGAATCATAGCAAATAAGCTTAATTTAAAAAAATGCTTAATTACTTCTCTGAATCTCTCTAAATGAGAACATTGTAATAATCAGTCCCCTATCTCGAAAACTATTTCATCCTTCCAGATAACAAATTGAATTTTCCTGGTTTATAGCAACAAAAGATGCACCTCAGCATGTTAATCTACTTCTTACATGAAGCTTCTGATGAAGGGCTGACCCAAAGAAAATTATCTTCTTAATAACATGTGGAAAAGACTGAGGCCAATTTTCTGTATATTCAAAGTACCTAAATTGTTTTATATATGCACAATGAAGTCACAAGGGTATTTCATGGCAGTTTTTTTTTAAATATGCAGAGTGGCTAATAACGAGTAATTGCTTCATTAAGTTCCAAAACTTGAAGACAACAAAGTTACCTTTTTTTGTTTGGTACTAAAATGAATTTCTTTGCTCTATAAAAGCCCAGGATAGTGCTGTAAAGTGGTGAAAAAGATGATATTACCTGTGCCATACTTGCTGGAATGGAAATTGGGATTAATGCATTATAATACCGGATTAGCCTTAATAGAAGTTTGCTGCTGTAATTTATCAAGGTAATTAAGTATGTACCTTATTTTAGCCACTGAGAAATTCTATTGACTTCTGTGAGATGTATGCATTTAAAGTTAAGCAGTTTTAAAATTCTCTGCTGATTCAGGGCCATAACTTTGTTACCCTGTGAATTAAGGGAATGCCCTATCATCAGTTACCCTTAGCTGAGCTAACGGGAGGGTGGTATAGTCTGGATAACGGTTCAGACTGGATAAACAGGCTCAGTGAGAAATGTATTCAGACGCACTTAATTGCTCTTTACAGGCTCAGACAAAGTTTAGTGGGACTATTACCTGTCCTCAAGGTGCTAACAGGAAAATGAACCAGAGCTTTCCCAACTTTAGCTGCGCTTTAGTTAGCCCAGACTACTTGACAGCATGGCATAGAGACCCCCAGAAAGCAATAAAGGGGCTAGCTTCCCGTTTGGCTGAGTCAAGCATAATATAGAACGAATACATTCTTCTAGACCAAAGTTTATATGGCACAGTCTCTCCCGCACCACCAAGTGTTTATACTGGTCAGAAATACACAGCTGGTTCAGAACCATTAAGTTTTGTTTGGCAAAATCCAGGGCATAACTAGATATTCCTCTCCTATATCTAAACTTGCTACAGAAAAACTCTCTCATGCAGCCTAAACTAATAATTATTTAGACACAGACTGTACATTCATGTGGCAGAGAAGTATTTCTGCATCTGTACTGATTAATCTGCAAATAGATAATATGCAGGCAAATGAAGACTGTATGATATGTGACCCATGTATTTAGAGATCAGAAATGTTCATCCCACTTTTAATTGAATTTCATTTTAAATCTTCTGGTTAATCTTTACTTCATATGAGGTTTTTCTAATTTTGTGTGAAAATCCTTCATTCTACACAGCATTTTCTCAATGACAGATTCATATAGCAAAAGTGCAAAGTAAGCACCAATTTCCCAGAGTACTGAGCACTCTGACTAGTTCTAAACTGTATGTCTGTGGGCAGTTTACTGCATGTATGTATACAGCTGTGGAGTGATTTTTGTGTAGAATTTAGCACATGAATAATTTGCTAAATTCAGCTGGTTCGTAATTGGCATTTTAATAGTAAAAAACTTGAAAGCATCTTAGGCTAACAAAATTCTTTAAGTATCTATTCCTGTAACCCAAATTTCAGTGACTGTAAGAGAAAAATCTAAATATATCCAATGCTGCAATTATGGAAGAGAATTCAATATAGGCCATGACCCAGAAGAGCACTTTAGCATATGCTCCACTTAAAGCATATAAAGAATTCTGTTTCAGTAATACTCAGCTACTTGAGTTCCATGGGATCATTTTAACTTCTTAAAATTGAACAATTTTATGTACCATGATGCTATAAAGAAGGCTGGTACATGAGAATGGGACTGCAACTCAGAACAAGAGAATGTACCACAAATATAGTTAGTTCTGAGTCCCTCTCCACTGCAGTTTTCAACTCTGGTCTGCCAGTTTCAGCTAGTTCAGTCACTCAGACTTTCTTAAGCCACTTGTTTTGCTCCAGTGGAGTAGGTTATTTTACCTTTCCTGAAAGTAATTCTGGGATGTTGCACTTGTAAAATGAATGCAGGTAAGTACAGGGCACTATGTGTGAATTCAGTCGGATGAAACTGAATCCTTCACTGAATGATCCCCAGAAGACAGTGCATGAGTAAATAAATGCACAGCAGGAATGGTAGGTGTGTAGAGAGACCTCTCACAAGCTCTCCGCCAGCTATCAAATACACAAATATTTCAGAGATGGAATACCGGTCAAATGTGGAATGTACTTAGAGATACTTCTTCCATCTGGGTGCAGCCCACCAGAGAGACTGTATGGGCAAATTAAAGCATTCGATTGTCGGTGTGGGTTAGGTTTCAAGAAGTACATAAATGGCTGCTGCCCCAGGCTGCAGAAAAAGGTACATGTCTGTACCTTAGGTCTAGAATCTTAGGTCTCCTACAATAAGGGAAAGAATGCTAAGTATTTTCAGGAGCATGACCTCCATAACAAAACAATTCCTTTCAGCAGAGAAAAAAAATTTTGCTTAAATATCTTTGTAAAAATCACAATGACTGAAACATCTTTATTGTCAGCAAACTGTTAAAGCAAAAGCCATATGAAATAAAAGAAATATGTATTATGGCGTGTTAAATCTTGTCATACAGAAGAAACATCAAGGAATTAACAGAAGACAGAAAATATGATAGCTATTTAATTTCCAAAGTGAGATTAAACAATTTTAATCACTTACAAACATGACTACTTTATTTTAGATACACATGAACAGCTACAATATTCAGCCTAAAACCAGAAATGACACAAGTGTCAAGACTGCTGAGAGCAGGAGAACTGAAAGGACTTCCCATAATCAAATAGAATTTAAAGAGAGTTAGAAAGCAGACACTGATGTTGAAGTAGTTTACCAAACCTTTTGGAGACGAGAGGAAGAGAGAGAAAAAAAAGGAAGTCTTTTTTTTTTTATTTCTCACACCCATCTACATATGCCTAATGAGAACAAAAATCTCAGGAGATAAATTACAGATAATGTCTGTAATCTAATATATATTTAATATCACCTTAAGGTGGGGAGAGTGAATATACTTCTGTGTCAGAGAGAAAGAAGCTCTTCTGGGAAATTAAGAGACAGGACTTTTATTTTGAAGCAATCATTAGTTAGTGGTACATCTGCTGGGTACATTAATTGAAACTGTCAAAGAAGATTACTTAGGATGAGTACTATAATCATGAGAAAACCCAAAACAAGAGATACATTCTTTAGTTTTCTTCCCACTTGGAAGTGAAGAACATTTGTTTTGAAGGATGACTGTAGAAAAAACAGTAGCTCCACATTAATGTCACCTAGGTACAAGTGTGCTGCAAAATCTTGTCTGTGCTGCTAAAGTTGCTACCACACTTCAGAAGGGGTGTCACATGGAAACTGGAAAGTCTGTCGATTTGTTTCATTAATCCTGCAGTCCTTAGGTTTTAGGAATTGCTGCTTTTTCCTTCCGCCTCTTGACTTTCCAGCAAGGCTTTGGATGATGACACTTCTCCACCCTCTGCTCCTTCATCTAAAAAAAAGATAGAATTAAACATTTTTACCACACATATTCTCACAGCTTTTTTAACACAGCCAAATATTTGGGTTCATTGATCATCTCTGTTTGGATTGGCTTTTTATTACCACACTCATGATGCTTTAGAAACAGAGATTAACTGGACATATAAAAATCTTGTAGAGGCATTTTCCAAAAGCAGTTGCATATTGGTGTTGATTTGCCTGCTCTTTGCACATACTGATCAATGCGCACTTGGTTGTAAAATTGGAGATAATTTTTATAATTGTTACTCATTTTTTTCTGGGTCATTTCCTAAGTCAAGTTAGAATATTGCATTCCTCTATGCATTGCTTGGTTTCAGGTAGATAACATCACAGTTTATGAACATGCCTGGCTGACCTTCTTTGGCAAGAAATACCTAGGAGAATTCACCCTGTCTTCACAAGATGAGGGAATTTTTTTTAAGTCTTATTTGGAAGTTCACTCTTCCACACATTAGAGTTGCATGCTTACATGACTAACATAAGTAAAAGCTCTCCAGTGTACATGGTAACTGCATGGAGTTAAACGTCATCACTTTTGATGCTCAAGTTCCCTCACTAAGAAACAGGAACGCCTCTTGCCTTGATTTCCTTGCAAAGGATAATAATTTTCTAGACAGCCTACAGCTTTTGGGGCAAGGAGAAGTCTGCTCAGCATATCTGAATTGTCTTCAATGTTAACAGATATAATCTAAGAGGGTATATTTTCAGCTATTTGCCCTGGAGACTTTGCATTAAGTATCACAAACAGACAAAAAGGTTATATTATCTTGGTCTCTACATATCACAGCAAATATATAATGCTGTACACAATTCATCAGCTAAAGCTCTTAGAAACCACTTGATGGAGCAAGTCTGCTCAGAGGTTTGGAGGCTTCGGAGTTTTATACTGGTAAATTAAGAACTATTTTGACACTCTTCCACATTACATAGCACAGTACTGTTGAGGAAAGGAAAACAGAGCAATCTCCTCTATTGGCTGTTTCTATGTGAGGCTGGATGCTTAATATTAGTGCAGTATAGACCAGTACAGCCTCTTTGCTCTCAAACTTCTTGCAGGCTGCTCTTCAACCTCTTGATCACCAGTGACACCAATCAACTGCTTAACATGGTTCCACTTGTGGCCTCCCACCAGATCACCTGTGGAACATCTTGGCCTTCCAAAACTTAGGCACCATCAGAGCATGATCAGACTGGATACAGATGGTTTTCATTTCAGAGTTAGGTTCTGTGATAAACAGCTGGTGCCAAAGTCCCTCCTGTTCATCTCATGAGAACATTAAGTTGGTGCAGCTTGCAGAGTACACGGAAATTTATATCGCACAGCTATGAGCTTTGTATATGCATAAAGAATAAAGCAAAGTCTCTTTTCTAAGCCAGACAAAAGGTATTAGCACATCCTGTTCCTGACCTTTCACTATGACAGCAGCTGACAGCATTTTAGAAAGAGAGGAAATATATGATCCAATGAGCATTAGCTAAATTTGAAGCAAGATGGAGAGAGTTCTCCTCACCATTTTCCATAATCTTCACTGAATCTTTTGGAGTAAAGAAAAAAAAAATAGGGCATACTTTATAGAGCCACATGTTCCATCTTCTCCACTTTTCTCATTTATCCAGTTTCTTTGTTCTGAGCTAGAAATGGCTTTCATTTTTTTAACAACTTATTCTTAAAGCCAGAATCAACCAAAAAGAGATGCCTGTTAGAGCCCCAAATGTTTCACAGTTTCCCTGTCACAGCATTTGAATTTCCAAACTTTCTTTCCATTTTAATGAATTCTCACTCGTTGCTGTCTCATCAGCAGTTTGACTTACAACACAGTGAGGCTGTAATGCCCATCTGATACTTCTAGAATTCCTAATTCCAAAAAGCATTCTTGTAGTCAGAGTGGACCTAAGAGTCTCCTGTATTCACTTCCTATTATCACTACTGCAAACTGCTCGTAACAGAAACTGCTCTTTCAGGCCACACTCTGGCACAGCTATATGAAAGTGACAAAAGCAAAGCACAATTCCATTCTCTTAACTGTTCTTCAAATCCTGGCCATGCTTGTCTTTGTATTTGTAAGAAAGCGTCAGTACATTTTGCTGTAACTAATGTAGCTGAGTTTCATTTCTTCTTAGTGCATTGTATGGGCATAAGAAAATGAGTGTTATTCTGTCTGGAGGGCTAAATACTTATTTTATGCTTTGCTGTTTAACACTTCTGTAACAAGACTTTCACTCTTTCATGTTTATTTTTATCCAGAAAAAAAAAAAAAAAAGAAGATTTAAGATAGAAATTTTGCATCCTTTAAAAAGTATATTTTTTTCAACTACTAAACATTCTAGATGCCAAAATGAAACAAACATCAAGTTCTTATCTACAGCTCTTTGCTTAACATGGTTAACACTGTGCATCTCCCTCAAGGTTCACTGCTATTAACAATACAAAGGCTAGCTATACATAATGTAGCAATGAATATTTCAGTGGGTTGTACCATTCACTTCACTTCCATAGCTCCTAACACTAATAACGATATAAGTTCTCATCTTTCTGCCCTTTGATAAGGGAAACAGTTGTCTCCTGCTGGAGCTTGACTGTGCCAGGCAGAACAGCTATTTGGAATAAAAAGAACACCATAATATTTGAAAACCAAAGCAGTAAATATTAAGTGACTCTGTACTTTAGAATGGATTTCCAGTGCTCCAGTTGCACACACCAGGAGAAAATCTGTATGGACATACTTCTCATATTCCTAGGCAAAAAGCTCTCCTCGAAACAAAGGAGTTTTAACTGGACTCACAGGGCTCCTGGCTTTACTTTAAATGTACTCCAACGCAGTGCCTGCCATCCTTCCTATCTGCTTTTCTAGATTATCCCAGTTCCACTCAGTAATGTCCTGCAGCCTGAGGGTATCTGACTGTGTCGTCTTTCCTTTTTTTTTGCTTTATGTCCACACTCTCTCCTTCATAAATCTTTGCAATTCCTTTTGCAAAAGTAGCATCTCCTTCCAGCACTCACTGAGATTCTTATTTTCCTCTCTTTCCCAGGTTCAAGCCAGGAGGTGGTCATTCAGTAAGTTCTCACTCCTCTGAGCAATGTTCTTTCTACCTGCCCAGCAGTCATTTAGTAGGCCCATGTTGGGTTTAAATTACAGAACCCCAAATAAACAAACATAAGTTAAATCACCAAAGCAAGAACAACTTTAAATCAAAGGAATTCCCTGCCCCTCAGCCTTTATGGTGCTTCATGAGGCTGTAAAATCAACATCCTGTAGCTGCTTCAGGCAACATACAAGCAGGACACGCATCCTTGGAGCCTGGGAATCCTTCTTATAATTTACTTCAGATTCATGGGCCATCCACTACACTGCACCTGGACGTGGGCCCACCAATTGTGGTGGCATTTGTCACAGCAGCAAGAGCAGTGGGCGTGAGAGGAAAAAGTTACTTCCAAATCAGAACCTAAAAAAGTAGGAGTGACATATGCTCAGGGCAAACCTTATAATTCTCACTTCACAGGCATTAGAAATCAGATTTTTCCCGAATCTGAAAATCCCCCTGAAATCCTACCCGAAAGTAAAAAGTAAATCTGGTGTTGATTAGACTCGTGCTAAATCCAGAGCACCTTATCAAATTAAAGGATATGGCAAAATAAGACACTGGTCTCAGACAGCAAAGTTTAAAGCCTACCAGCAGGGGTAAACTACTGTAAAAACTCTTAATGTATATGCTTGAGTTAGGATAGCTATAATTGGATTAATAGCATAGCTTGCTGTCTTGTGCTAAGTTATCTCAGTGCAGAAGTAGGCTGTATAGGTGAAGCAATGTTTTTTTAAGCTGCCCAGCAATGCAACTGTGTTTGCTCTTCCTCGGGGGAACTGGAATTCAGTTCCCAGCACCTTTCCCCAGGCTGCTGAACACTAAATCTGTAGGCGGATATGGCAGACTTAGTCTGGGTTAAAATTAACTTGTCTCATCAGGAGGTACAAGTGGCAACTGTTTGTTGAAGGTTGAATTTAATCCTAAATGAAAAAAGAAACATTAGTATTGACATCAAAACTGCAAGGTGGCAGAAGTCTTGAGAAGGCGGCTAAGGACGACTGCATAAAAATGTCAATTTCTTGAATGTGCAGCCATTACCTTCTGAAATAGACAGCTCAGCCAGTTTGTGTGGCAGGTCTGAAGTCCCAGCACCAGCAGGAGAGCCCAGAATATCTGGTAAGGCGTTCCGGCGGCCTGCCCGTCCTGATGCTGCAAAATCTGTGACAACAGGCTCCACATCAGTCATTGCTGACTCCTTTCCTCATAGCAACATCTGCATATGCAACAAACATAAGAAGAAAACAGCTGTAGTCTGGATGGATTCTAATCACCTGCTCAATAATACAACAGTCTTTGCCCAGTGGGTCTTTTCTTATTAAAAGCCATACATTTCAATACTGAGTGCTTAACCTTTATTTTGTGCCCCAGAAGAAGATAGAAGAATCTCTG
Source organism: Psittacus erithacus (assembly GCA_009867235.2). Classification (NCBI taxonomy): domain Eukaryota; kingdom Metazoa; phylum Chordata; class Aves; order Psittaciformes; family Psittacidae; genus Psittacus; species Psittacus erithacus. The sequence continues at coordinate 76,758 of WYDI02017372.1, forward strand.
CACGGTGCCACTTGCACATTAGACAAGCACAATAACAGCTCTACACCTACAAGAAACCTTGTGGGTAGGGTTAGCAACAGCTCCTTCTGCCAGCCACTTGTATGTCTTTTTATGGCCTGATCCCTCTTTTTAAGTGGTTTTGTCATGTAACTACTTGGAAGGGAACTGCAACTCTATTTTGTCTTACTGTCTCTGTGAAGCAAAGCATGCTTTCTTTATTATGAAACATGTTTAGATTCTTATTTAGAATACTGTTATAACAAACTCCTTTCACAAAAGACCAAATTATAAAAAAACCCCCCAAAACTCTCAAAAACCAAAATAAAACTTCATAAAATTTCTTCATCCTGCAGATATCAAACCGTTTGTTTTCCTCTGCTCCTTATTAGCTTAGTTTAACTTCAGCTTGTGACTTTTATATAATAAATAACTGAATCCTGAAATAATAGAACCAACAGTGCTCTGCTACCTCAGTCCCTGTCTCAAAGCCCACTGAACTAAATGGGAAAACTCCTGCAGACCAAAACAAATTCTGGATGAGGCACGGAAGTGTTTGCAGGATCACACCCCAGGGTACCAGTTTAAGTGAGAACACCTGAAGCCAAAGGTGATGAGGCTTAGCTGCAAGTGGCACACAGGGATAGTGTGTGAAAACTGCCATTAACTGTATTAAGAATCACAAGACCGTCATACCAGAATTATACACAACAATATCTGATAATTAAGGGTGTAATTTCTCGTGAAATTAGATATGATTCTTTGAATTAAAAACAGTATTTACTTGCTTTATATGAATACAGTTCTGTGTGCAATGTGGGAACATGAATATTGTCTGTGCAAATATGGCCAGTGCTTTGTGCGGGAAGGGATACAGATGAGGCCAGAGACCAATCTGATGGAAGGCTGTCAGCTTGCGGTTGACAACTGTCTGTATTTATAATAGGAACTGGATGAGAAAAGTCTTATTCACTTCAGTGTTGTTCATATAGAAGCAAAGCATCATAGTCCCCTTTCTAAAATTCTGCTACAGTTGGGAAATACCAGTGCTCCCGTTTAATGGACGGAAAACTTGAGACAAAGAGAGATCAAACATGACTTGCTCTGATATGCAGGAAGAGACGGGCAGAAATTTGATTACCGATGCTGACCTGGCATTCCCACCATAAAGTACATTTTCCTTTTCTCCCTTAAAGTGCCTTTCAGCTGTGTGACTCTATCAACAAGAATAAATATCCTTAATCTTCTTTGTATCTCTAAATGGCTTGTAATAAAAGAAATCTACCCTTCTTGCCAAGAAACAAAGGCATAAGTAAAACCAGCAAGCCTGAAAGATGAACATGCAAATAAACCACTTTATTTAACTAAAGTCAGTAACTGAAAGTTCTGAGCTGGAGATTCAGCACAAGTTCCTGTATTGCATGAAAACAGTCAAGTCTAGTACAAATTATCTCTTCAATAAGCAGCAAAAATGTAAAAACTATACATGGGCATTCAGGAATGCAACTTTGAGAAAATGTACAAAATATGTGTATCAACATTCTCCATTAGATTTGGCATTATACTATGTATTCATTAAAATGGGTGAGGTCAGCATTTAACAAGAAATGTCAAAATAAAGAGAATGGATCCATATTTACAGTCAGTCTCATGGCTTTTTGTGGGCGTTCATATTTACTTAACTGTAGGTGTCCTAAATATATTTCTCCACATGCTCATGAGAGCAAGTAAAGAGACCACAGATTACACTTCAGAACAAAAAATACTCAGGGATCTCCTTTTGCTTAGTGATGCTGTTAAAATTTGTTCCCAGTGCCAAAATACCAGTGTTGCTGCAGTTCCAGCCATTTAGCTGGTGAGACAGAACTGTTGTTCTGTTAATCACAAAAAGATTTACAGAATGACATTAACATTAAAACACATCGAAGACTTTCTCAAACCTGTCATGTGGGCTTGGTTTTTTTTTTCTCTCTCCTTCATGAATGTTTTGGTCCCTGAATGGTTACCTTTTAAATAAAGAAAATCTGCTCTACAACTGATGCAGTATGAAACTCATCTCTTCTGTAATACAGTTTCACTTTACCCACCTTATGCGCTTTCAAATCCCTCCCTCTCCTCTCCAAATCATCTTTCTCCCATGAGGTAATGTCCCGGCATTGGATAATACTAGACAACCCAGGAAGGTGATGAAGGACACAGTCTGACATGCTTTCAGGTTCATAGATTTTGATTTACACACTTGATTTAAAAAGTGTGCTGAGACAAATCTAGAACACCTGTCACACAGAATATCAGCTGATAACTATCCATGAGTCCGGTGGCTATAACTCAAATGTAGCTATCTAAAAATAATAAAAGTACACCATCTTTTATATATGTAGCTGTTACCATTATGTTTTCACTTTGTTTTTTCTATACTACACTTAAGGTGCTAGAGACTAAAGAGAAGACTGGTTCAAAAGTTAACGGCTACCCACTGTGGTAGCACAGGATGCTCTCTAAGTGTATTTCAAAGTTGAGGGACTACCCCAGCAGGCTTAGAATTGACATTATAAAACAAAACTTAAGTCCATCTAGGTCCACATAAATCAAAATTTAAGTCCATATTCATAATAGCTTGCTGCTGTACCTTAGATTAATGGCATTTTGTCCTTCAATGTTCTAAAGGCATTTCTTCAATTTAATTATGATGCTCTCTTATAACAGCATTTTCTAAGGATATCCAGGTCAGGATGTAGAGTTTCTCCACTCTTCATCTTTTTCAAATTTTTTTCTTTTTTTTTTTTTTTTTTTTTTTTTTTTAAATATATCCATCAGGAAATAACTATCTTTTTGGCATCTTCTTGCATCAGTTATGTGTGGTATTTTTCATGCTTCCTCACAGAGTAAATAACAATCACAGTGTGCACAGCATCTCCTTTCCCAAATCTACTCCTCCTGCTGGCAACAACTCCTGTAGCTTCCTGAACTCATTTTGCTGTAACCTTATCCAAGCTAAAGATACTTCCATCATGCCAATACTGGCATGCAGTTGCTTCTCAGATTGCAAGTTACTGTTGTCATTTTTCTCCCATGTCACTGCTCACCAGATTAATGGTACAAAGATCTAAAAGAATAGAGACAGACTTCCAGTGCAGAAGGTTCTGTACCTTCCTGGCTCCCTTTTTTCCATAGCAAAAACCAGGCCACCTAAAAGCAGAAGGGGACTGGGTGGAAAACAGTTGAGCAGGGATGAAGGCTGTTTGCACAGGGTCAGTAGTATGAAGGCAAGTGAACCTCCCAGAAAACCTCACCTATTCAAATTATAGACCAATGGCTTTGATTGGCATTCCAGCTAACACACCACCAGTACTCCATGGCACCAGACTAGCTTCACAGTTCTTTACTGGGCCCATGACATAGCACCAAGGGGGCTTTGAGAGCAGTAGGTTAATCTTCTCATATACGCCTCTGAAATCCCTGCAGGACCACCCAGAATGCACAACAGACCACTCGTGTGTGCAAAGGGGAAAGAAATACTCTGCTTGTGAAAACTGGTCACAATTAAAGCAAAACCCAACTCCTGTATCTATCAGATATTGAAGAGAGTGTCCTCAGACAAAGCAATGGCAAGTAAACTACCAGTGGGATTTTCTCTAAGTAGGCAGTTTGTTAATCTTTGAATCTTCATTTGTTGGCAGCATAGCCAGCCCCTGGGGGAAAATGAGTCACAGAAGCTGGTGAGAATTTATTTAAATAAATGACAAAGGAAAAGAACAAATAAGTATCCTGGAACGATTTGTGTTGAGGCTCAAGGGAAAAAATGCCTTATGGTACTCAGCTGCAGCAGGTGACACAGTCCACTTCAAATGTCAGTGCTGTCTCTTCCTCACCCTATCAATTAGGAAGTAGATAAATCACGACTGTATGTATTTGTGAAAGCTCTTTTTTCTTCTGATCTTTTTACTGTCTTACAAGGAGACAAAATACTGGGTTTGTTCCACTTGTAAGGACAAACTATTCCTCAGGAAATGTCAAAAGGTTCCTAACACTGTTATTGTTACAATTCCATATAAGCAACTCAAAGACCCAACATATCACTCCTTGCTACTCGGGCACTCCTCTCAAAAACTTTTCTCTTAGGTCTTATGAATAGTCTCTTGCACTATCAGAGAAACCTACATTTCCCTGACATGGTTCCTGTTGAATGCCTCTTAGTAGGAACAAAATGGAAAACGTGAAATCCTCTCAGAAACACCTGAAAAATACAATAGCCCAGCAGGACTTTTAGATCCTGACTGGTTGATTTTGTGTCTTGATGTTCTCTTACTGTAAGATGCATTTCAGTATATTACTATATTCAGAAGGAACCTTAGTCCTGTCAGTTTTGTTTAGTTTTTTATTTACTTGTAAGCAATGTGTTCTCCAAGGACCTTTACCCCAAAAGCTTGTCGTTTCTAAGAGAACAGAAGACTTATTGAATGAAGTGCTTTCTGCTGTGCAACTGAGATGAAAACCACATCTCCTTGCTGTGCAGTTGACACACTTTCATATCCTCTTCTACTGCAGCTGCATCCCCTGGCTGCTTTGCCTCCTTTCCCAAAGATCTCAGAATAGGAACATATGTTTATGTAATCCTTATGCTTTATCCGGAAGCATTACTGGACCACAGAAAAGGAAAAAAGCTAGGAACATGCATCTTTTAAGGAAGACAGCCCATGGATGATGATGATGACTAACAGTAACCTGGGTACTTGCATGACAATTTTTGTGAGAAAAATTTGTTACATGTTTTTTATCACACCCATAGCATTTGTAACACACTTGTAAGCTTAATACTGGGAAGCACACAGAAATATAACCAAGCAGTCTTTGCCATATCTGTATCAAACACAGGGGTTTCAATCCTGTTTGGAGCTTAGGACAAGAGATCACATATTTCTTAATACACAGAAGCAATATATCTAAGTATATGAAAGTTCTAAGTGTATCCTTTTATCATTTAATGTTAGAAGATTTGGGTTTCCTGTACCAACAGAGATGGCCTCTCTAGTGCCTGTTCTCTGACAAATTCATGATTTGTTTTCCCATACAGGGAAACTAAATTATATTTCATCTCAGTAAATCTACAGTGCAGAAGCATGTCTGAGTCCTTCCGCATCTTCTGTCCCAGTCTGGATGTTACAGCCCATATAACACATGATATTTTGGGGATGATATTTGAAAGTTCGGTATACTGTATAACCGGTTTTTACTTCTGGTTCTTTGCAGTGTAAAGCTGGACAGACATTTAACACAAATGTCTTGTGTGTTTCTTCTGCTCTGGATATGTGACCTACTCCACACTCTTGAACCAGGGGAAACATCCTTACTGATAATGTGCAAGAATGGCTTTCCTAGTCCCAAACAAGTCAGCTTGAGATACCAAGATTACACTATTCCTCTATTTTCTGCCTTGGTGCTCCCAGAAGCATTGAATGAACGTCCAAGATCTTGTTCATGTTGTTCAGATGCTCATCAGTTTGGGTATAGAATCTGAAAATTTTGGTCAAAGCTGTAGGATAAAGACAGGAACTGACGAATTTTGTCCCTTGATAAGTCCAGTTTCTGGATAAATGTTGTCTTTGCTTTCATGAGGAATGGTTGAAGATGGGGAATTAATTTTATTAAGTATTAAGGACTATCACAAACCTCACTAATCTTCAGCTACAAATGCAACATTCATCTTAATTTTTGCTGTCTCCTGTATACAATACCTGAAAAGCGTACATGTGCACTTGCATAGATACTGCAGCTGCAAAGACTGCTGTAAGGCAGCATGTCACACCAGCATTATGAGGTATGTATGGCATGAAAACACTTTGTATATAAATCACCTTTTTCTTCCTCAGACTGGTACTTCAAAATTTTCAGTTGAATTTTCTGATCACTTCCATAAAGCCAGTACTAAACTAATGGAAAAGACAAAGAGAAGAAAAGCCACATAAGTTATTAGCCACGCTGCTTATATGCTTCTGGAGAATGCACAGATACCATGGTACAGTGCACCCTCTACAAATCCGTACAGAGTGGAACAGCTTTACTGTGAGCTGTGTTTGACACTGAGTGCACACAGTGCTTTGATGCACGGAAGAACACATTACAAAACTAATAACAATTCTAAGTAACAGTACAATTTTCCCTCGTGAAAGAAATAAGGAAGAGAGAAGGGTCATGATACTGACAACTGAATCGTTAGTTATCTGCAGCATTGTAATAAACAAAGTGACGTTAGCTGAAGGCAGTCAATAACAGACAAGCAAGTCACTTTTCAAATGTCTCTGAGTGACCAAAATCAGTGACAGCCTTAAGCTTTAGTCAACTTTGCAGGAAACACAATTCAACACGGAAGAAACTAATGCATCAGCTATGCCAGAAAGAAATAAAATGCATCCCCTACTATGGAATAAAAAATGAAGCTCAATGGTAGCAAACCAACCAACCTAGTTCTTCCTCTTATATTTTGGCCATTTATCCTCACAAACTTTTAATTTTCTATTGCAAAATGTGTAAATATTGCCTGTCCCTACCTACATACAACTTTGAGTTTAGCCACAGAGCGCCACCCTTCCAAATCCTTTCTTACGCTTTGCATCTTGCATGACATCCAACAGAAGTTTGCCCACCCATGAGAGCATACCTGAGTAGTAATTAGGAATTATTTAGAAACATTTTTAAGGCTATTTTTGCAGAGGCCCTCCAACTACAACATTGCAGTTAACTTGTATTTGTGATTTTTCACATTGCCAGAGGGACACAAGGAAATGCATATCCTCCAGCCTCTCTGATCTCCTTGTTTCTCAGCCTTTAAACTGGAAATTCTTAGGGAAGAATCAAAGGACATTTCCCCTCTACTTTGACACCTGCTGTCCCAGCATTCCACGAATGCTTTCTGCAACACAGACAAGTCAACAGCCACGTAAGCTGGCATATGTGTATGTCAGTACTGTATTATTTATTAGAAGCAGCAAAGGTTTGGTTCTCTGTCTGCCAGCTCTGGCAAAAAAATAAAACAAAACAACAAACCAAAACAAAACCAAAAACACCAACACAAACTAAACCAAAGCAACTAATGCTGATGTGCAACTTAGTAATTAATTGCTACTTTCTCATAGAGGTCTGGCACTTCAAGCAAAGTCCGATTACCCCCCAATTCTCTATTGAGCAAAGTCCTGATGTACTACTAAAAACTAATGTTTTCTTTAGGACAGCAAGCTGCAACAAAGACTGCTTGTCTTTGTCATGAATGAGTTTGTAAATCTAACATGCCAAACATTTATTCTTTGACTAGCTTTCTTAAGCACCAGCCAGAAAGGTAAAGCAGTTGACAGCTTCAGCTGTTTCACTAGTGTATAGTGTTGATGTGAGCATTCACAAAGAACAAATACCAGTCTAAGAGCTGCTAAGAGATCTTGTAGACATGACCCCAGCACTTGACTCAAACATGGCTCTTGGGGGGTCTCAGTGTTCTTTGCTTTCATCATGAAGCTCTATGTAACTATTTCCCCTCATGATTATTTATTCTGTCTCTCACTTCAGATGCTGCTTCTACTTAACAAATTATCTGGGTTTCCTGAACTGTTCTTCTGGTTCATCTACAAATGCTTCTGGAAATCCAGTCCGAAATACTTCATTTGGCATTCTTCACTGGATAGGATGTCGGAAAGAAAATTGTGTTTGCTCAGCTCCATAAATGTTTAGTTAGTTAATAAAACATTTTTATAAACTCTTAATAAATATTATTTTATTAACTCAGTTCAAAGGTAATAAAAAGTCTTTGATTTTGCAAATATAAGTGAACCATGATGGGATAATTGTATAAAGCCATCTTAGCTTGAAGGAGAGCTGGTCTACCCAAAAGTTTTTCCAATGTCATTTTTCTAACTAATAAAAGATATTTTCTCTCCCTAAAAATTTTGTATTGACCACGTCCTTAGGCCACCGCAGGTGCTGGAAAGTTCTACAGAATCATTTCGGTTCAGTTTGCCCTCAGGGGAAGATGCACCTCCAGGGACCACTGTGCTTTTCACAGTAATCTGATGACTTTTAGTAAACTCAGGCAGAAAACAGCCATTTGGCAAGTGAAGTCTGATACAAACAAAATGGAATTAACCCCCAACTGCAAGTCACCCTGGTGCACTAAAGCACCCTTTAATGAGTTACTGAAGTTTTCTGCTGCTGTGCTTGGCATGTTGGTGACTTACACATTCGCAGAGATGAAACATCAATCGGATATACAGCTACATTTTGAGAAGTTACATTATATGACTTTTCTGCACTTTAAAATTGCATTGTAAATTTGGACCCTCAGTGCCCTCCTCTGTCTGTTCCATTTATATTTTATTTATGCTTTACAATATATTTTTGCTTCAGATAGAGTATTTCTTTGCTATTTTTTTTTATTTTAATTTCATTCTTCAACATACATCATATTTAGTCTAATACAATTCCACTCAAGTCATATCCTCTAGACCACACCTGTTTAATCTTGGTAGTAGTTCTCTTTACTTATTTTAATGAAATTACAGGTACAAAAATCTGCTCCATCTCATGGTGACTCAGCAAGAAAATAATCTGAGATTTCAGAAATGTATGTTCCTTTAGGCTTACAATTTAAGTTAAATAATAAACTTGACTCACAAGACTTCACATTTACAATATGCTTCAACTTACAAGTAAAAAAAAAAATAAATTCAATCAATTAAAATTCACTGAAACATATCCTGTATAGGTTTACATTTTGATCCTGCAGTTATGCCTGTACTTAATTTTATCTAATTGCAAGGCTTCTGTTGTTTCCATTGAAATTTGGTAACACTGACAGGAGATAGCACTAGGAAAGCGCTCTTTAGCATACAGGATCAGTTCACTGGGTTGGATTTGTCCCACTTACATCTGGCGATAAGAGTTGTCTCCAGTTGTCTCTGATACATTTCCTGGTTGTTTGTTTATATGCGCACCAGAAAGTCTTTGCGCCTTAATGGTCTGACCATACGGTAATTCAATGCATGCACAGGCACAAACAATCGGAACAAGACAAGTCACAGATTTACTCCTCCGCCACAACATTTTGAGACTGGGGGAAAATGTACCAATTTTTCCCAAAGAATAGGGGATATGGGAGCACAAATATTTGAGAGCATCTTGTCCTTAAATTTTCTGGCAATAAGCTAGCTACACCCTGCTCTACTGAACAGCACCAATGAAATATAATTTCAAATAAATGAATGAAAAAAATAACCCCAAACCCACAATCTCTTGAGTCTAATGATGCAAACAAACAGGCTATATGATTAGCCACAGTACACATTCATAACTTTTTCCTTGCAACTTATTTTAGATTAATTTTGTGCTTCAGGTGAAGGGGTTTATCTGCAGTACTACACTTGCTCCCACACTCCCATTTTTAGATGACTCCATTTGTTTCCTCTGCATCTCTGCTGAAAGGATTCCATTGATCGGAATGATTTATAAACCTCCCTGACTTTCCTGCTATTTCAGAGTGTATCTTTTTCCTACGAGAATAGGCCTAATAGGTGAAATTCATTCTAGTTATAAGCCTAAACAAGTCAGTAGAATTACACCTGGGATTCATTTAGTTTAATTTCTTTAGCCTTTCAATATATTTCTATTTTATGAAAGTGTGAATCATTCCTATTACCCGCCAATGCCCTTAGTCTAGGACATTAAAACAGCCTTTCTATTGTAAAGTTTCATGGTTACAGACTAGTTTGGTAAAACAGAAATATTTCCATCAAAATTCTAGTGAAATGTACAAAGGAAATTATTTTATTGTCTCCCTGAGTTTATCTGGCAACTGAGGTAAATTATTGCCTCTCAAAAAAGTAATCCCTAAATGCAAAATCCCACCTCCAAATATTACAGCCTATCTGTTATTGAAGAATAAACACCAAACAGTCATTTCTAAGGCATGTACTGGGCTGGCAGTCAGACAATTTCCATACAGTTGAATTAATGTATTTTAAATTAATTCAGTTAAAATGATCTCTTAAGGCAGATGGCTTTAAAAGAGTCTTTCCCATTTTGGTAAATTATCTTTCAGAAAACATGCCCTGCTATCGAAACACCTGGATCAAGTGCTTCAGATAAGGACCAAGTAAGAGTGTAACTATATCCCAAATGATAATTAGGCTGTAAAAAAACCCCAGTACATATAGGACCATTTAAAAGATGAAAGAGTAGAAAGGCAAAGTGTGCTTTTTACAAATTACTTGAATGAAGTACAGCTGGACCCTCAAGCTACTTTAGCTGGAATGGCACTAGGCATAGGACTTTTATTTAACTTTCTTAACCTACATGGACCATTGACATTTAAGGAAAAGTGGAGGGATGGAAACCAAAATATAAGAAAGTTATCAAGTCTTGCTCCTATTTGTCACAGAAACAACATTAGTTGGGAGGTCCACATACTGAATCTTTTGGTTTTGAAAGTTTTAACAATCAGCTTTCTTTTTCCTTGTCTTATTTTTAATTTATCATTTAGACTGCTGTATTTTGAGTGAGAGGCAGATTTAACTTTGACATGTCAGATCAGAACCATTCTTCCACAAGGAGCAGCAAAAGCAAAAGTAAAATCTATCTAAGCACTGTTTTTATTTTGCTTTCCTTTGGAGCAGAACTGGATAGGATATTCCTACTGAAAACTGTTTTCCATTGTAAAGGAATCTGAACTTCCACTGTGCAGGGGTCTGTCAGAACTATGATGTTCCTGAATAACATCAGCTTTAACAGAAGCATTTCAAAAGGCCCAGGCAAGAGAGAGCCTGCCAACTGCTGCCAAGAAGTTGGCCGCTTGTAGTCAGGGGCTGGCACAGGGTGGGAGGAAAGTTAGCTTGAGTTTACTACAGATTAGATGAATGCTTTAATCGCTAGGCTTTTCATTACGTTTGGTTCTCACTTCCTGGTTTCACTCCAGGAAGCACACAAACACCTCACTGGGTTTCCTTGCCCTGGAAGGAGCCTGTGTACAGCCCTGGTGGTACAGGACATTCTAAAATGTGAGGAGGCCAGGACCTTGCTCAGCTTTATCACAGAAGGGTGGTTCCTGTCTGCTCTCATCTGGCGCTGAGACCAAGATGGTCAAACCCTGGCAGCCAGCCACACAGGCACTGCAGGAGATGGGGCATCCTCCACCTCAACTCCTCCCTCTCTTTCCCTGAAAGATGCAGCACCAGTACTGCCTCCCCTCTTCCTACCCTCCCGTGGCAGCAAACACCTTCCCTCCTCTTTCTCCGCCCTTCTACACACCAAATTCACACATACACACCCAGGACACTCTCACTCCACACAGGAAGTGCCAGTGCCCTCCTCCCTAACCATCCTCTTCCACCCTGCCCCACAGGAGGACCACAGCAAAAGCCTACACTGTCCTCACAGAGGCTCTTTCCCCAGGCAGCACCACGCATGAACCCCCCCACAGAAAGACAGAAGAATGAGCAATGCAACTCAGAGAGGGGAAGTTTATCACATCTGCCATTTCACTCTCTTGCTGAAGGCACTCTGATGCGGAGGAACAAGGCTCCCAAAAGAACCTGATTCCAGTTGGTTAAATGTTATTGTTCAGTGCTGACAATTTGTAGCCTTCAGATTTTATGTTTAATTGGAAACACCACCCTTACAAGTTCCTCATAGGATTTTGCAGCTTCCACAGCACCTGGCCAGTGGGTACACATACCTCTGTAACATACTGTGTGAATTCAGGACCTGCTGAATGCTCAAAACCCAGTTTTTCCTATCTGCTAAGCTAATGACCTCTTCTAAAATGTCCATGAGCTGTGAGCGTTCCTTTTTTAGCTTTGCCAGCATAATCATCTTACAGCCTGACACCAGCAGTGAAAATTAATCTCCTATTTTTTTCTTCCTGTTCAAATTTCTCAGAAGTGGATTCTCCACTTTGTCTTATTAAGCACAGAAAAGGAGAGAAGGAGAAAAATAGACAGGCATTATCACTGAGTGAATTTTCTTGCAACCTGACACCTTCCATTTCTAGACAGATTGAAACCAACACAGAGACCACTTTGGAGGATAATTCTATAAAGATGCATCTTTCCCAGAAACACACAGAACTAATTGCACTGCTTAATGAAAACTCCGTGGAATTTTGTTGGTGGAAGTATGGACTTGAGATTTTCAAAAACAAAAACCTGGAAATTATACTGACTGACAAGTGCAGATCTTGGGAGGTTATGTAGATGTTGTTGTAGTACTCAAAACACTTACTCTTCATGTACTGGCATTTACTTCTGCGCTAAGACCTGTATCTTCAAAAAGTCAAAAATAAGAAGAATACTTGCCATGCTTTCCTTACTAGCACATACCCTTAGAGATGGTAGATTCCCTTTTTCTAAATTCCACTCAACACTGGAGATGAGTACAGCCTACACCTCCCCCCTAGAGTCTTGCATGAAACTGGTTGGAGAACTGCAGATGGTGTGATTTCAGGGGACTCTTTCTGTAGATGACCTCTTGTTCTTGAAAAGCTGCAAAAGACTACAGGCACCATGGGAAACATTTTTCTCTGGTATTCTCTGTTACATTTTTATGGTTCACTTTAAAATGAGCAGTTGCAAGGTTGGTTTTATTTATATCTTGTGGTTTTCTCCAAAAAGTGAAGAAATAATTCTGAATTTTCTTGATTGCAGATGAAAAGACATAACCTTTCACCAAACAGACCTGTATGCTATATTCATTTTGAAACTATGAGTCACAATCTTTTCCTGAGAACATCAACAAAATCACTACAGATTTGTTCAGTGAAACAGAGGTTTAGGAGAGAGCTGACAGAAAATAAATCTCTGCAGATATCCCTCCATAAAAGCCGTGCTCATTTATTCTGCTAGGTAGAAAACCAAGAAAAATCAAGACTTTTTTCTGCCTTGGAAATTTTAGCACTCCTCTCTAAACTGTGAAGAGTGCCTCAAATTTGTGAGGACTGTGTGAAGGCCAGGTCTAAGCACAAGCAACTCTTTGGGCTCAGTTCACAGCTGTTTGTGTCCAGTGCTCCATCTCAAACTCCTCCTGGTCACAGGGAGCTCCAGAAACCTGGCTGTGATATGGATGTCTCTACAGGACTGACTTGACAATCTGCATTTGAAAGGCCACATGAATAGTTTCACTTGATGATTAACCCCTCTTCTTTTTTGAAGAAGGAAAGGATACAACCACAGAGAAACGGAACCCATTTCTGTACTTCTCAGCAGGGAACTCCCTAACCACCGACAGTCACAGGCAGAAAACAAAATTAGAACATATAATCTAGAGCCTTTTTGGTTTTTAATCTAACCACATTTCTTATACCAAACAAGATGCTTACTCCATGGTTTCAAAGCAGAGCCTAAAGGACAAAAAGGACTTTCAAAGTGTGTAAAAGCCCAATGAGCAGGAGAACACTGGCAAGGCTCAAACATTTAAATAAGGGGAACTTCTCTGTTTGCTTAGTTTGTCAAAAGCAGTATATAGACAAGCAAAGCTCTAACTAAAGTTCACCAGTAATCACAGATGTTTATGGAACCTGTTAAAACATTTTAAAAACAGCCTAAAAGTGGTAGAGAACACAAATGGTAGAATAAATCACAGAATCATAGAATCATAGAATAGTTAGGGTTGGAAAGGACCTTAAGATCATCAAGTTCCAACCCCCCTGCCATGGG
>WYDI02017374.1:12846-24890 GCA_009867235.2 Psittacus erithacus
GGGGGGGGGGGGGGGGGGGGGAAGGGGGGGGGAAGGGAGCGGGAGAAGGGGAGGGGGGGGGGAAGGGGGGGGGGATGGGGGGGGGGGGGGGGGAGGGGGGGGCCGTTTTCCCCCCCCCTTCCCCAGCCCCCGGTGATGGGGGGGGGGGGGGGGGCCTTTAGAGACCCCTTTGCTCTTCCTCCTTCCTCTTTGGGGGGGTGGAATTCCTGCTGGGATGCTCAGGATCCTGCCATCCCCTGACGTTCGCCGTTCGGTGGGGACCCTCCCCGGGAATTCTAGCCTGGAAAAAGCTCCCTGCTTCCCTGTGAGCCAGGTTGGTGTCGGAGCAGCAAAGCTGGGAGGGCGGACACACATGGGGGGCTATGGAGGATGTGGGGGACTCTGCTTTTGCATTGGGAGAAGCACTGAGACTTGGGGAGGGGGGATGCTCTATTTGGGGGTTCCTTTGGGATTTGGGGGGAGCAGCTCAGGTTTGGACCACCTCTACACCCCCTATTTGGGGGGCGAGCGGTGCCTTGTATTTGGGTCTATTTACCCCTTATTTTGGTGTAGCAGCACCCCCAAAACACCTCATTGAAGACTTTACAGGAAGGGGGGGGATCAGCGGTGGCATTATGGGGTTCACAGCACCAGGGCTCAGTCCCTGGCAGTGGCGCCATGGCATCAATCCCCAATGGGACCGATCGGGAGCATCCCTAAAGGCGGATGCCATTGGCGCTGCTCCCATCAGTGCACTGAGCTGCCCGTTCTCAGCCACTGCTTGTTGGGGAGGGGAGAGTGATTTGGGTGGTCCAGGCCCCCCCATCGTGTCCTCAAGGTGCCAACTCATCACACGAATGGGTTGTCCCTATGGGAAGGGCGGAGGCCGGATGAGGCTTATCTCTAGCGTGCAGCTTGGGGGTATCAGTGGTGGCTGCTTCCCAATCTGTATCGGCGGAGGGCGCTGGCACTGACCGTGTCCGTACGGCCCCACTGCAGGATGAGCTCCGTGGCCAGCCCCGAGCCCCTGCCCGAGCCCCCCGGCCCCGGGCCCCGCTACCTGGAGAGCTTGGCTGAGGAGGACCCCGAGTACCTGCGAGCGCGGAACATGGCAGCGGACCTGCGGCAGGACTTCAACATGATGGAGCAGAAGAAGAGGGTCACCATGATCCTGCAGAGCCCGGTAAGCGGTGGCACCTCTCGGGGTCACCAACCCCGTCCCTCCTTGTCCCCAGATCCTATCCCTCCTGCGCCCCCAAACCCTGCCCCTCCTGTCTCCGACCTTGCTCCTCCTGCCCCTCTCCCTCCTATCTCCGTTTGTCCCCAGATCCAATCCCTCCTTGTTCCCAAACCCTGTCCCTCCTGTCCTCAAATCCCATCACTCCTGTGCTGCAAACCTCATGCCTCCTTGTCCCCAAGCCCCATCCTTCCTGCCTTCCAAACCCTATTCCTCCTTATCCCCAAGCCCCATCCTTCCTGCCTTCCAAACCCTATTCCTCCTTATCCCCAAGCCCCATCCTTCCTGCCTTCCAAACCCTATTCCTCCTGGTCCCCAAACCCCATCCCTTCTGTCCTCAAATCCCATCACTCCTGTGCTCCAAAACCCATTCCTGTTTGTCCCCAAACCTCATCCCTATTTGTCCCCAAATCCCACCCTTCCTGTGCCCAAACCCCATCCCTCCTGTCCTCATCTTGTTCCTCCTGCCCCTGTCCCTCCTCATCCCCAAATCCTATTTCTCCTTGTTCCCCAATGCCATCCCTCCTTGTCCCCAAACCGCTTCCCTCCTGCTCTAACTCAGACCCTTCTGTCCCAACCCCATCCCTCCTCTCCCAAGCAAATGCCACTGTGCTGGATGGGGGCACATCCCCAGCTGGCCGGTAGTGCCACCACTGTGCCACCAAACTGGCAATGTCATTGCCACCAAGCCCATGGGGCTGCTGTCACTGTGTTATCAGTGGTGGCACTGCCAACACAAAGGTGTGATTCCCACCACGCTGCTGATGCCACCAAGCCAATGATGCTGCCACCACCGATCCGGTGGTACCCGCACCCCAGTGCCACCGAATGCTCCCTGCTTGGTCACCGCATCCCTGTGGGGATGAGGATGACACTGGTGGGGCCGGGGTGCCGCAGTCTTTCAGGGAGGAGCTGGAGAGCCTCATCCAGGAGCAGATGAAGAAGGGGAACAACTCATCCCACATATGGGCCCTGCGGCAGATCGCTGACTTCATGGCCACCACGTCCCCTGCTGTCCTCCCCACCTCCCCCATGGGTACGGCAGCAGCTTTTTGAGGGGAAAAGGGAATAATTTGGGGAAATTCTTGAGTGTTTTCCTTAATTTGTGGGTTTGGAGGTGAGAAAACATCCCATAGGGCTCCATGTTCTATTCCTAGTAGAGAGGGGTAAGGGTGGAGGGAGGGGATTGAGGACCACAGGGGCAAAGTGGGGGTCACGCTGCAGACCCCAAGTAGCCTCATCCAAAACCCTGGGATCCCCTAAAACCTTTGGGACCCCCAAACCTTTGGGATCCTCCAAACATTTGCAATCCCTTTATCTTTGGGCCCACCAAACCTTCAGAATCCATTCAACTTTTGGGACCACCAAACTTTGGAATTCCCTTTACCTTTGGGACCCTCCAAACCTTTGGGATCCCTTTACCAAACCTTTAGGATCCCTTTACCTTTGGGGCCACCAAACCTTTGGAATTCCCTTTATCTTTGAGACCACCAAACCTTTGGGATCCTCTAAACCTTTGGAATCCCTCTACCTTTGGGACCCCCAGACCCTTGGAATCCCTTTACCTTTGGGACCCCCAGACCCTTAGAATCCCTTTACCTTTGAGACCACCAAACCTTTAGAATCCATTTAACTTTTGGGACCACCAAACTTTGGAATTTCCTTTACCTTTGGGATCCTCCAAACCTTTGGGATCCCTTTACCTTTGGGGCCACCAAACCTTTGGAATTCCCTTTACCTTTGAGACCACCAAACCTTTAGAATTCATTTAACTTTTGGGACCACCAAACTTTGGGATCCTCCAAACCTTTGGAATCCTTTACCTTTGGGACTCCCAAACCTTTGGATTCCCTTTAACCTTCAGGACCCCCAAACCTTTGGGACCCCGAACCCAGCTCCATCACCCTCCACTCCCCAAGGGAACATCCCGGAGTCAGGAAGGGGGTTTCAAACCAACCTCCCCCCCACTTCTCCCACTCATTTTGGGGTGATGCATCCCTAGGGTTGGCTTCTGTCACCCCCATCAATGACCTGCACGGCCCCGAGGCACCAGCGCTGGCCAAGGGCGAGCGGCTGATGCGCTGCAAGGTGGGCAGCATCCACCGGCTGCTGGACCTCTATGGCTGGGCCCAGCTGGGACACGCCGCTGTCACCGTGAGCATCCCAAACATGGAGGGGGGGGGATTGTTATTTTGGGGGGTTTGGGGGCTTTTTTTGGGGTGTATTTGGTGTGTTTTGGTGAATTGGTTTGGGTTGATGGTTTCATTTTTTGTTGGTTGGTCTGAGTAAGATTTTGGGGGGGTTTGGAGCTTTTTTGGGGTGTGAGAGGTGTTGGGGGGGCGAGGGCGTTCAGGACAAGTGGGTTTGGGGGTGCAGGGTGTTTTTTGGGGTGTTGTTAAGGTTTCTTTCGCTATTTGATGTCTATTTGGGCCTTTTGGGGAGGTGTTTGGGTTTTTGATGGATTTGAGGACTTTCAGGGTGGGATGGTTTATGGGGCTTTGGGCAGGGTAAGGTTTTGGGGCTTGAAATGAGGTTTTTGGGGGTGCTTTTAGGATTTCTTTCCCACTTTTATGCTCACTTGTGCTTTCTCCCGCCGCAGCTACGTGTCAGCAAGGAACAGGAGCATTTCTTGGTGGCCCCACAGGGGCTGGCATGCAGCGAGGTGACAGCAGCCAGCTTGGTGAGCATCCCTGTTATCCCTATAGCAGCACCCCCATTCCTGTTATCCCTATAGCAGCACCCCCATTCCTGTTATCCCTATAGCAGCACCCCCATTCCTGTTATCCCTATAGCATCACCCCCATTCCTGTTATCCCTATAGCATCACCTCCATCCCTGTTATGCCTATCCATCACCCCCATCCGTTATCCCTATCCATCGCCTCCATCCCTGTTATCCCTATCCATCGCTCCTATCCCTGTTATCCCTGTAGCATCACTCCTATCCCTATTATCCCTATTCATCACCCCCATCCCTATTATCCCTATTCATCACCCCCATCCCTGTTACCCCTATCCATCATTTCGATCCCTGTTATCCCTATTCATCATCCTATCCCTGTTATCCCTATCCATCACCCCACCCCTATTATCTGTATCCATCACCCCCATCCCTGTTATCCCTTTAGCATCACCCCCACCCATGTTATCTCTATCCATCACCCCCATCCCCGTTATCCCTATCCATCACCCCCATCCCTGTTATCTCTATCCATCACACCCCCCCGTTATCCCTTTCCATCACCCCCCCAACCCGCGATGCTGAAGGAGCTCTGTGTGCCCCCCAAGATCAAGGTGAACGTGCTGGGGGCCGTGGTGGAGCAGGGCAGCACCAACTTCACCCCGGACACGCGCAGCTTCAGCCTCCACGCCGCCATCTATGCCGCCCGCCCCGATACCCGCTGCATCATCCACCTGCACACCCCAGCCACGGCTGCAGTAAGGTCTTGGGGTGCTAGAATGGCCTTTGTGGGGATGGGGGGGGGGGGGCTGGAAGGGGTTTGACACCCCCCATGTCCTGCTGCAGGTATCGGCCATGCGCTGTGGGGTGCTGCCCATCTCCCGCGCCGCGCTGCTGCTGGGGGATGTCGCTTACTTTGACTTCAGAGGGGAGGTGGAGGATGAAGCCGATCGGGTCGAGCTCCAGAAATGCCTTGGTCCCACCTGCAAGGTGAGGGGATGGGGACACACGTAAGGGATGAACCCATCCTGCTCTCCCTGTCCCGCTGATGTCCCCCATCGGTGCTGCAGATCCTGGTGCTGCGCAACCACGGGGTGCTGGCGCTGGGTGACACAGCCGAGGAGGCCTTCTACAGCATCTTCCACCTGCAGGCGGCCTGTGAGATCCAGGTGAGCACCGGGCCGTGCACCGAGCTCTGTACGGCCTCAGCATCGTGCCCATGGGAATAAGCACTGAGCTGTGTATGGCCTCAGCATCATGCCCATGAGAATAAGCACTGAGCTGTGTATGGCCTCAGCATCGTGCCCATGAGAATAAGCACTGAGCTGTGTATGGCCTCAGCATCGTGCCCATGAGAATAAGCACTGAGCTGTGTATGGCCTCAGCATTGTGCCCATGAGAATAAGCACTGAGCTGTGTATGGCCTCAGCACCGTGCCCCAGGAGCTTGTGTTGAGCTGTGCCAGGTCTCTGCTGCCACTATGGTACCCTGGAACCATGCACTGAGCTGTGCCAGCTCTCTGCTGTCATTATGGTACCCTGGAACCACGCATTGCGCTGTGCCAGGTCTCTGCTGCCACCATGCCACCTTGGGACCATGCACTGAGCTGTGCCAGCTCTCTGCTGTTATTATGGTACCCTGGAACTATGCACTGAGCTGTGCCAGGTCTCTGTTGCCACCATGGTACCTTGGGACCATGCACTGAGCTGTGCCATGTCTCTGCTGTCATTATGGTACCTTGGGACCGTGCACTGAGCTGTGCCAGGTCCCTGCTGTCATTATGATACCCTGGAACCATGCACTGAGCTGTGCCATGTCTCTGCTGTCATTATGGTACCCTGGAACCATGCACTGAGCTGTGCCAGCTCTCTGCTGTCACCATGGTGCCCAGCGCATCCATGGGTGCTGTGGGTGCCATGGCCATGCCCATCCCCACCAGCAGCACCCCCTCCTTGCTGTACCATAGGTGTCAGCGCTGGCGAGCGCGGGGGGCACGGAGAACCTGATCGTGCTGGAGCGCACCAAGCACCGTGCCCACGAGGTGGGCTCCGTGCGCTGGGCAGGCAGCACCTTCGGGCCCATGCAGAAGAGCCGCTTGGGCGAGCACGAGTTCGAAGCCCTGATGAGGATGCTGGACAACCTGGTGAGCCGGGACCCCGCCACCCCAACAGCGCTCCAATCTCTGCCTTTCAGTCCTTATCTCACAACCGAACGCTGTCCGTTCCCAGGGGTACCGCACGGGGTACACCTACCGCTACCCCTTGGTGCAGGAGAAGAGCAAACCCAAAAGCGATGTGCTCATCCCCGCCACCGTGACAGCCTTTGTGTTCGAGGAGGAGGCCGCCCCTGTCCCCGCGCTGCGGCAGCACGCTCAGAAGCAGCAGAAGGAGAAGACGAGGTGGCTCAACACCCCCAACACCTACATGAGGGTCAATGTGGCTGAGGAGCAGCAGGGCAGCGCCGGCAGCCAGAAGACAAAGACGACGGTGAGGGGCTGCTGGGGCGGTAAAGGTGGGGTTTGGGATGGTTTGGGAAGGGGGCTGGCTCTGGGAATGGCATTAGTTTGGAGGGTGATGCATCTATGATAAAGGGATGGATGGGATCTCACCAGAGGTTGGTGTGCAGGAATGCACAGGGATCTGCCAGAAGTGATAAGTGCTGCTTTTGGTACCTTTATTAAGCATGAACTTTCTTTTCCTCCTCTATTCCCTGCCATAATAACAGCTATTGGAAAACCCCATCTCCCTACCCTCACAGTAAAGAACTTCTTCCTCATATCCAACCCCTGTTTCAGTCTGAACCCATCACCCCTTGTCTTATCACTCCAGCCCCTGATGAAGAGCCCCTCTTCAGCATCCTTGTAGCCCCCT
Organism: Psittacus erithacus; assembly: GCA_009867235.2. Lineage (NCBI taxonomy): Eukaryota > Metazoa > Chordata > Aves > Psittaciformes > Psittacidae > Psittacus > Psittacus erithacus. The sequence goes on from WYDI02017374.1 coordinate 19,612, forward strand.
TCAGACACTGGAGGCTGCTCTGAGGTCTCCATGCATTTATCAGGGTCTCCTCCCTTCATGATGTGTTTATGGGGGCTTTGTCTCTGCAATGCAGTGGCTGAAAGCAGATGAGGTGGAAAAAGGCAGCAGTGGGACCCCCATCCGAATCGAGAACCCCAACCAGTTCGTGCCCCTCTACACGGACCCACAGGAGGTGCTGGAGATGAGGAACAAGGTCCGGTCCTGTCCCAAACCCCCCCCACCCCGAGGCTTTGGGATGTGGGCGCAGGGATCTTCACAGACCCATGGGGAGGGGGAAGGCCGTTTCCTTGTCCCTAATCCACATCTCACCCATAGATCCGGGAGCAAAACCGCCAGGATGTGAAGTCAGCCGGCCCCCAGTCACAGCTACTGGCCAGTGTGATCGCAGAGACCAGCCGCAGCCCCGTATGCCACCCCATATCCCAGCCCCACATCCCCTCCCCACAGCATTCCACCCCTCACTGGGGGTAACACCGCTCCGGGGCTATTCCTTCAGTCCACAGAGAGCCATTTGGGAGATGCAGAAGCCAAAGAAGCATCCCAGGATGAGGTCCCCCCAGAGCCCCCGAACCCCTTCAGCCAGCTGACGGACCAGGAGCTGGAGGAGTACAAGCAGGAGGTGGAGAGGAAAAAGCTGCAGGGTAGGAGAGGTAAAGGGGAGCCCTGATCCCAAATCCCATTCCATGGAGCTCGGGAGCAGCTCATGGCTCTGTTGGCAGGTGACAAGGCTGCTGTGGCTGAGGAGAGCCAAGCTCCCCCTACATCCCCACCACAGAGCCCGGCCCCGACGCCTGCGGAGTGCACGGAGGGTGAGTGAGCCCATGGGACCAGGGGACATGAGGATGGGGTCTGCAGTGAGCAACTGAAGCAGAGGGATGAGGGTGGGTGCAGCTGAACGCTGCTTAAACATAGATAAATGTCTCCATCTGCCTCCCTGGCTCCAGTGGGGAGCAGCACTGATGGGGGTTCACGCCATAAAGGCAGCAAAGCCTCCGTTTGCCTTGAACGTGGCATCAGGAGCATCCATTGGTGGCTTTGCAGGGGACATCTCCATCCCGCTCCTAATAGAATCAAGCAGGATGGGAAAGAGCTTTAAGCTCATCAGGTTCAACCATTCCCAGCACTGCTGAGGCCACCACTAACCCATGGCATTAAGGGTCTTGTCTACAACGTTTGGGAGCACTTGTATGGGTGGTGACTCCAGCACTGCCCTGGGCAGCCTCTTCCAATGCCAGAGCGCCCTTCGGGCAAGGAATTGCTCCTCATCTCAACCTCCCCTGGTGCAGCTTGAGGCCGTTTCCTCTTGTCCCATCACTAAGGATGCGACATCCCATTACATGGTCCCATGTTGTCACCCACAGCGGGTCTCAGGGCGCAGGGTGGGGGGCAGTGGGAGCTTCTGGCTTGCTCATCGTGTGTCGTGGTGTCTGTGTCTGTGTCCACAATCTCTTCCTTTCTCTTTCCTCCCCGTGTGGCTCTCACCCAAGGAGTTCCCTCTGACTCCGAATGCTTGTCACTGTAGTAAGTACGGAGAGGCCATCCTTAAGGAGGAGGGACACGGGTGCAAGCTCAGGGTGCCCTTGCTCTCCGTGGCCCGTTTCAAGCCATGCTCCCACGGGGAGCAGCGCTCTCCTGAGGGCTTTGCAGCAGGAAATGCCTTGGGTTTCCTTGTTCTCTTTGCTCCCCGCTTTCATTGCAGCGGCGAGGCCGGGATGGAGCCAGCCGCCCGCCCTGCCTGCCTCTTCCCAGCTGTCCATCCCACCTCGCTTGTGCTGCAGGAAGAGGGGGGGAAAGCTCAGGGAAGCAGCGCCTGAGGCAGGAGGGGATCGAGCCCCATTGTTCTCTATCCAGAGAGGCCAAATCCTGCTCCTGCCCAGGGGGGATTTAAACCTCCTCAGCGCCGGGCATTGATGCCTAAACCTCACCTCTCCTCTTTGCCCTTGCTAAGGTGACAAGAAGGAGGATGGGGGCCAAGTGCCGGCTGATCCTGCTGTTGAGAAGGAGCCACCAGCGGTGGTGAATGGGAAGGATGAGGAGCAAAGCACCGAGGAAAGCAAAGCCGGGGAGCGGACAACATCCCCTGCCAACACCGACACGGATGCCCCTAAGGAGAAGGAGACGGTGACCAGCAGCCCCGTGTCCCCCGAAGGTTCCCCTTCCAAATCACCCTCGAAGAAGAAGAAGAAATTCCGGACCCCATCTTTCCTGAAAAAAGGCAAAAAGAAGGAAAAGATCGAATCCTGAGCATCCTCCGAAGCCTCCCGCCGCAGCGGCGGCCCGGAATCCACTCCGGATGGAGGCACCAAAGATGCAGATATGGCTCCTGCAGCTGAAAAGCCCGGAGATGAGCTGTTTCCTTGGGTATTCCCAGCACCAGGCACCTCGTCCCCTCGTCACCCGCTTATTGGAGGCGGTCACTGAGCTTAGGAAAGATTGTGGCCCCTGTTTGCTGCTTGGGGAATTACCCGCTGCGATGTCCCTTTTCCCTTCTCCTTCCTGGGTACCAGCCCCTTTCCCAGCCACGGATTGAGGGTTGGATTTGGGGTATTTGTTCCCCCCGCTTGTGAAATGCAAAGGCGCAGCTCGGATGCGCTTGGTTTGAGGAAGAAAAGGGTGGGTTTTGTCGTTGTTCTTTTCCTACCTTCTTGTTCCGAGCTCCGCTGGAATGGCTTCACCCCCTGGGCAAAATTGGTTGCTGCTTTGCCAAGGGAATTGGATCAGAATGGGGGGGGGGGATTGATCTTCCTGAAGGAGAGGCCACAGCCATGGGCTTGTGAGCCTTTCCTTTATGGATCGTGATCTTCCTCTCCTTGGGCTGGAGTCCCCTTCTCCTGGTGCTGCTGCCTCTGTGTTTGCCGGATGAGGAAGAGCAGCTGGATTTCCCACCTCCAGACCTGCACCGGAGAAGGGAGAAGGGAAAAGAGCCTCTGGGAAGTGTCCGTGCTGTTAAAACTGAGCAAAACTTCACTAAGTGCTACTTCGGGATGAACACGCTGCCACCTCACTGCCGATGCCACCACCCCCATCGCCCCGTCACCACTGGTTGTGCCATGCAGACACCATCCACATGCTTTTCCCAAGCTCTGGAATCCCAAGCACTCCTCCCTGGTGTTTCCTTCCCAGCCAGCCTCGCCTCCAGCTCTCCATACAGCGACATGACCATCATTCCAACCTCCTGGCTGTGCCCCAAGGGAAGACAAGACCCAGCGATGCTTTGCCCTGACACTGCTCCAATGCTGGTATTTAGGGAATGAAACCAACGGGATCAGCCCCCGTCCTCCTCCAACACACAGGGATTTCCCATCTTCATGGGGACAGGGTTTCCTGTGGGTCCATGGGCACTGAGTTTCCTCAACCCCATCCCATGTTCCCACATGCCACAACCATGTTTTCAAAGCCTTTTTGCTCTTGGCTTTTGTTTCCCCTTCTGGAAGAGCAGAAAGCCAAAGGGAAGAGGTTTGGGAATGCAGGCTGGGTTTTCCTTGCAGGGCAAGTGAGCTGGAGAGCAAAACATCAGGCCCAGAGGTCAAAAGAGGGCACCTTGAGCTCCCAAATCCACCATCCATGAGGACAAGCAGGTGCCCATCACCTTTAGATCAGCCTTTGAGATGCCCCCTGCAGCTCCGTGCCCATTTCCCATGGGGTCTTGTTAACTGCCACTGGTTCTAAAGCCCTTTGGAACCACTTTTGCCACGGAGCCTGCATGTCCCAAGCCACAAACCCCCATAGAGATGGCTGCGCTGCCTCTCAAGATGCCGTGGTTGGTTCATTTCAACACTGCCGCACACCCCTGCGATGCTCTGTATCCATAGGCTGTGCAATTCCTTTTCTCCAGGGTTTTTTAGAGGAGACAGGGATTTATTTCCCCATTTGGAAGCCCAGGGTGCGTTAAGCAGCATAGGGAAGCAAGAGGTACTGATGCCTTCAGCAGGCTCAAATAGATGCCACCACGATGTTGGTCCTCGCTGCAGATACATGGTTACACTGCTATGACACATCAGGGCATCCTTGGGACCATTCCATCCTCTGGATAACTTGGATCACATGGATAACTCTCCCTCTATCCCCTACCAGCGTTTTACCCACTGTCGCAGGCCATTGGCTTGCTGCTTCCTTCTCCTTCCAGCCCCAGGCTGGGCTCTGGATATAGAAATCCTGTGGCAGGGAACCGGGATCGCATCCCTGGATGCAAACCATTGCTCCAAGCGGTGCCCATTGCTGCCCATGCACCTTGTGCCCATCACCCTCCACGTCTGCACCCAATCGAAAAGGAGAGGCCAGTCCCAAACGTGGGCCATGGGGAATGAGGATGATGATGATAATGATGGGGTTCTATGGATTGGGGAGGGTACCATCGAGGATGCGGGTGATGAAGCCGAGAGGGGGCTCTGCCATTGGGGACCAAAGGGAGGGCAAGCGCCGGTGTCTGACAATCGCTGTGTGTAAATAAACCCCGTGTTTGGCACCTCCAGCGCTGCGGAGCTTCGAGGGGGCGGCCGGGGGGGAGTCAGGCCCCGTTGTGGGGCTGGGGCTATGGGGCTGTGGCTATGGGGCTGTGGCTATGGGCTCGCACCCGGCTCGGGATGGGGATGGCGGGGAGGGGGGACCCCCCCCGGAACGTTTTGGCTGCGGAACCAAAAGGCGGTGGCACCGGTTGCCGGGGGGAGCCGGAAGTGCGGACACCGAGGGGCGGCCATGGGCCGCAGCCGCTCGCGTTCGCCGCCGCGGCGCGGTGAGGAGGGGACCGGGATCGGGGCCGGGACCGGGATCGGGGCCGGGACCGGGACCGGGATCGGGATCGGGGCCGGGACCGGGTTGGGGGCTCCGGGAGCGGGGAGAGGCCTTGGGGCGCATGGATCCGGGGGTAGGGCCGGGCCCTGCGGCTTCCCCCGGCCTATGGGCGGCGCGGTGAGCGGGGATGAGGCCGCGGTGGGGAGCGCGAAGGGCCGCGTTCTCCTCCTGCTCCTGCCGCACGCATCGGGCCCGTAGGGAGCGGCCTGCGGGCGGGTTGAGCGCCACGGCGCTGGGGAAGGGGGTTCCGTGCCGCCGTTCCCGCCTCTATGGGTGCTGGAGGAGGTGGGAGGGTGTTGTTGTGGGGCGTCCGGATGGGAGCCGGCACTGCACAGGGTCCCAGCCTGGTTTGGGTTGAAGGGACCTTAAAGCTCATCCGGTTCCAATACATTCCACTGGAGCAGCTTGCTCCAAGCCCCTGTGTCCAACCTGGCCTTGAACACTGCCAGGGATGGGGCAGCCACAGC
>WYDI02017375.1:13787-32692 GCA_009867235.2 Psittacus erithacus
GACACAGGGGCTTGGAGCAAGCTGCTCTAGTGGAAGGTGTCCCTGCCCGTGGCAGGGGTTGGAACTGGAGGAGCTTCGAGGTCCCTTCCAACACAAACCATTCTATGACTCTATGTACAGGCAAAATCATATTTTCAGTGTTAGGAGGATGATAGGAATCTTCTTGCCTACCAGGTGGTTGTATCACCACTTTGGCTGTTAAAGTCTTAAGCACAGAGTGACCTGGGGAGGAGCCACTCCAAAGATTCAGTGAGATGACTGGATGCTCTAAACTTTGCTCTTCTTCTGACCTTAATTTGCTCCATCATCTTGAGCTATTCATGTAATCTCCTTTGGGCAGAGGTTCTCCAGGAGTGGAATAACTGCTTAGTTACAGAGAAGAGCTAGAAAAAATGTCTCTGAATCTAATGTGTCCAGCCAAATGGTGGCCAAAGATGAATGAAACTTATCACTCCTAATATATCGGAGTCCACTGGATGCACAGCGTGAACTGCTCATAGGAACAGACTCATTTCCATATTATCCTCCTCTTCCAAGTCTCAAATGTCTCAGGATTTCCTAGCTCTGCTGGATCAATCTTAGCTTTTCATGAACTTGAATCCCAGCAAAGTAGGGTGAAAGACTCCCCAAGTTCCATCCTGCTCATGACGGGGTGCTCTTCTTCCCAGCACCTACAAGGGGAAGTTGTATCTGGAGTCAGTACATTTAATTTTAGCTCTGGTTGAATTTGTGGATGTTTTGGGTGAAGTGATTTGGAAAAAAAGGTATTAAAGTACCCCCAAAAGATTTGTCAGGAATTAGTTTCCACTTAAGGGAGGAGCTATGCCAGGAATAAGAGGGAGGGTGGTCTCTGGGGAGATAGAAAATAGAAAGGAGAGGAAAAAAGAGAATCCTTAAGGAGATGAGGCCTTAACCTCAGCTTGGGAAGCGGAAATTTCCCAGCATAGACAGATAAAAGGGATGAGGATCCAGGGAGTGTTGGAGCTGGGTCTGGGGAGTTTCAGCCTGGCAAGCTGATGCCAGTAAAGAGATCACAAATGCTTTCCCTCTTCTCCTCCTTCCCCAAAGTTAAAGTTTACCTGTTTATTCCCCTATCAGAAGTTTGTGCTGAGAGCCCTTATCTGGATTTTACAGGCAGCTCCTGGCACCAGACCAAAACTGGAGGAAACCATTTCATTCTTCCCCAGTTGTTAAATGAAAGCTACATTCTAAGCCAACAACATTCTCGTTAATGGGAAGGGACTGTTAATGATGGGAACATATGTGTTTGGCTTTCAGATGAGACTTGCCATCTATCCCTGCTCCTGACCCAGCGCAGCTTAGCAGGGCTAAATCACTTTTTAAAGCTGAACAGAATGGACCTTAATTGAGACATTAAAACCACGTTCATTTGATCTTCCTGGGACCCACAGCCCTGCTATTGCTCATGGCTTGGGCTCACAGGGCAGGCGAGAGGCACACATCCTGCAAGGCAAGCGCAGTGCTCGAGAGCATCTGGAGTTGCTGGTGTTTTTCCCTCCTGCTCTCCCTCTGTTTCTCTTTCAAAAGTAATTGAAAGTCTTTTAACTTTATTTATTTATCGGCATGATCCATTTGAAATTGCAGGCGCCTTCATCTCAGCATTCATTTCCTTGCCCTTTAATGTGAACCTGACTCAATTCCCTATCTCCTTCAAAGCTCTTTATTAGTCCTGCGGCATTTCCCCCCCCCCCCAGCCTCCCTTCCCCTAATTTCTCCTTCATCCTCAGTGGAAACCAGCAGCAAAGAGCCAGGTTTGGCTGGAGATGTCTGGCCGTGCTGCTGGGGTGACCTTGGCTGTAGCATTTGTGGCATTACTCTGAGTCAGTTGTGATTTAGCTGAGGGAAAAGGCAGCCCCAAAACAGCTCTCCCTGGGTTGTGTTGTTAATGAAATCAACTACATTGCATGGTGGAGGAGCCCACCTTCCTCCTCCCTTCACAAGGCTTGAAGGGCTCTGTCCCCCAAGGTTTGGGGGTTCCTTTTCCCCTCCTATCGCTTGTATGTGCCTTCCTCCAGAATGAGTCTTTTTTGTGCCTTCTATTTGCTAGCGACCATTCAGTGCCACACTCACAAGGTTTCTGCCACGAAGGGCAGGCAGTATAGCAGGGATGAGACTGCAGAGAATAATTCAAAGCAAGACCCAAAAGCTCTTTTACCTCCAGCTTCCTTTGTGTGGAAGGACAATGTTAACTTTCTTCTCCTCTAGGTGGGGAAACTGAGGCACAGAGCAAGGTGATGATCACCTTCCTGTAGCTGAGATTGTAACTCACCTTTACATCCCACAGCAGGACCTGATGTCCAGCTACAGAGCACCAAGGGGTTATTTCTGCAGTGCCTCAAGCTCTGGCCCTGCTCGGCTCTTCCCAGGCACAGAGTCAAAGCTGCCTGCAGAGAAAACAACCAGCCTGCTTTGGATTTGTCTTGCTGGGAGCTGAGTTGCTTTTCCTGCCTTGTCTCAGAGATGTGGTGATTAAAGAGATCAACTGTGGGGCTTGGGGCACAGTGAGGGGACTCAGACACTTTGTAATCTGTCACCTCACACTGTCAGGGTGAGTCTGGTACAGAGGAGAGCTGCAATAAGGCAGCAGCCTGATGGGACACTGTGCCCACAGCACTGTGAAAGATCCCATGAACCTCTTCTTACTGACGAAAATGGCTATTTTATTTTATTCCATTTCATTCCCTCCCCCCAAGCCTCTTTTCATCCCCTTATCCTCACCAGTAATTAATAGATTAATGCATGTCTCGGGAAGATAAATGCACTTTTGGATCTTCAAAAGGCAAGGCAGCCTCTGAAACCAATGTTTACAACCTCTTTGGCTGGCGACAAAGCAGATAGTGTGCCCCCAAGGGCAAGCTGAGATGCAGATCCTGGTCCCCAGGAGCAAAGTGGGTACCAAAGTATGGCTGGACCAGTTGCCTGTGCAGTGTTTAGGTTTCCCTCTATTCTCTGTCAGGGTAACTCCCTCACCTCTGCCTACTCTCTTTCTTCAGGCATTGAATGAGTTTTGGGATGCAGAGAGAAGATGGAGTCAGGGAGAAAAAGCAAGCCAAAACTCTCCAGGATTCAAAACTTTAACGATACTGAGACTTTTACTCATCCCTAAATCCTAGGGCTGGACACACCAGTTAGAAAAGAGATGTCCAGCTCTTTTGTGCCACTGTTGTTCTCCACAAAGGCCCAGGTCACACAAATTCCTGCACTCCTCGAAGACCTAAAGTCTGATATAGGTCTATCTTGGGTATCCCTGGATGTTCCATTGTGCATTAAGGTAGTCAGAGTCCATGATTCTGATGCTAGCCTGAGTTTTCCAGGCATGCTTTAGCTATGCAGCCAAGCCACATTCCAAATACTGAGTTTTATAGCTTACCTGAGTGGCAACGAGCCTGGAATATCCGTCCCTGTGTTCGCACCTCGCTCCAGCCCATCAGGAGTGGTTTCGCATCCCTATTGCTGGCCTGATGATGCAGAGAAGAGGAGGACTGGGGCAACAGGGTCTGCAGGGTCAGAAGAGCAGTGCTTGTGTATATAGAGCTTAAGTGGTGGCTCCAGGGCGGGAGAAAATGCTTTGTTTGAGCAGTTCGAAAGCATTTCAAAGATCGTCCCTGTGAATTAGGGGCCAAGTGAAGTCATTAAACCCTAATCAAAAGCTGCTAATCAGGAAGCAGTGGGAGAGCTCCCAATTAATCGCGGCTGGTGCTAGCGGAGCTACAGCACTGGCAGCTGGGGAATGGCACTAAAATTAACAGCACTGCGATATCTTCTGCTGCTGAGACACCCCAAGGGGTCTGCGCCAGCTCAGAGGAGCACATGATAGGTGTGGGGACCTCAAAGGGATTTTGGGGACCTCAGAAGATACTTATCTACCCTATGAGATCAGAAGCGCGCTTTGAACCAGCTGTGGTTTTGTGGCTATTCTGCTGACCTGCCGTGATGGAGGTTTTACAAAGCTCCTCTGCCTTTTGGCAGCTCTCACGTACAGTTGTTAGCAGAGATCCATGACCCCACATATCTTTACATTTGAGAGTCTCCAAATGCTTTACAGATTTCGTAGGTAAATGTCAGCATCTTGACTTTACAAGGAACTGAGTGACATGCAAGAAGTGCCCTGACATCCCAGACTTTGCACAGGCTTTGCCTGTAGTCCAGTGAAGATTTAACTGCAGTTAAAATAACTCTTTATGCCCTGGATGTAAAAATCCTTTTTGGCTGCTTTGTGATGCTCTGCAAGAGAGGGCACACACAGCTGATGGTTTCCTCTCATGTTAATAGCTCAGATGACAACCAGTGTCTGTGGTCAATCACTGATAGTCAATAACTTCCCAGAGTCCTTATGCACTCATCTTCTGATGGGACCATTAAGAGGAGCAGTAACATTTGCATTGCATGGTCCCCTAACTCAACCATGGTCATGCTGTCTCACCATACCCTTGTGATGGGTGAAACTGAGACATCCTTGCTTACTCAAGGCAGAGAGACCCCTTACCTGCGACAGATCCTTGGTAAGTGACTGATGGCTTGCTGAATCAATGTTAATGAAACCCATGCAGTTATCCCTCTCTTTAGGCACCAACTGTTGTCCAAGTCTGGCACTAAGACTGGAGCTAGCCTCACCTAAGCTCCTTTCAGGGGTTTAGAAAGCAAAGGGGTCCACTGTGAACATTGTGACTCAATGGGAGGGTTTCCCTTACCGTTTTGTGCCTTCAGTCTCTGCGTAAATCATTCTAAATCAGTTCTAACTCCGTTTCCCTTTGTGCGTTTCATCCATGTAGCAAGTAACAGAGTGAACCTTGCCCTCAAACTTTGTTAAGTTGGGCTTTTAAAAATTCATACTAAACCCACTTTTGCTGATACCTTTGATGGTGACTCTTAGAGCGACCCTAAATCACTCATTCACCACAACCCTTCTAGACCTGAAGTCTTTCTCCTCGTCATCCCTGAAGTCAGCAGGTACTTGTATCCCATGAAAGCAGGCAGTGTATGGTCTGGAGAATTAGGGCCTATGAAGGTGCCTGGACCCCTGGACACCTCCTGTGCCATTTTGCCACTGGAACACAATGCCACTTTGTGCTCCTTTCTATTTGGTGATAAAACACCTCAAGGATTCAGTAGACTCATCTCACTGTTAGAAGCATGCGGGGAAGAGCAAAGGTATTCTGCTGCTTTTGGAAATTCCCTCGCTTCCTGCTCCAGAGAAACATCTCTCTTCATAAATCTTATTGTACCTATAAAATCCCTTCCTGTTCTTTAGCTTCTGCTTGACTCCCTCTAACGTGACTGCTACACTACTGCATTCAGGCTGTGCTATAAAAGGGATGAAGTGCATTGTGTCAGATTGAGCACGGCTGTAAATCCCTGCCAGGTTGGAGTCAACACAGATTGAATTCTATCATGGCTCTTCTTCAGAGGGTTTGCCGACTACCTTTTACATTTGCCAGGGATGAGATGCAATGTAGTTTAAGTAACTAAAGTGAAAAGGTGCGCAGTATTGTCTTAGGGCATTAGCAGCTGAGGTTGGGATCTGTAGGACCCAGAAATGCACATGAATGCAATGAGGGAGCCCACCTCCTCACTAGACAGCAAAGTCTGATATAATCTCCCTGTGTCTGAAATATGGCTGCACATCCCCTCTCTGTTCCTGTGTGGGCTGTAGGGAGGAGTGGTGTTAGTGAAGGTTTTGAGACGAAGATGCTAATCTTGCTCATAATCTAACCCAGCTCCTGTTTTCTTGCATAGCTGCACAAATAAATACAGAATTGAGCATTAAACACATCAGTGGCATAATTGAGGAGATGGTAAATCAGGGATGAGGACTGCCTGAGGGTCTCCTGTGCTGGCTTTGTGACAGTGACTTTGCTGCGTGAGAAACCTCCTGAGACAGGACCCAGGCCAACATCTTCCTGATTTTGGGCATCTTGGGACTATCGAATGCACCCACAACCTGACCTGTCCTCCTCCAAACCTGGGAGCAGCAAACCTTCATCCCTGCTGGTGGGGATGGGGGGTTTCCAGGGGTCTGAGGACTTCTTAAATGGCATCACTTATCCTATGCCCTCCATGTCCAAGATTGGGCTCTTTAAGCTAGCACATCAAGCAGTGGGAGTGAGGAGAGGGATAAGTGTTACCAGGGCACGGAAGTCTCAGGGCTTTTCTTTCTCACTTGGGCACATTTTCTCTTCCCCACGCGTTGGTTTCCAGCATCCAGAGGATGATTTGCTGCAATGTGCATAGAAATAGTCTGGTTTAAACCAACCCAGGTGTTGTCACAAGGATGGCATCCCTTGTGCCACTCGATGTTGCTCTTTTCCCTTCCCTTGAAGCTTGTTTTCCCACAAGGTTTTGTTTCCTGATCCACCATCCCGTCTCTCCGCTGCTTTCCTCATCATCACTGTGCTGAGCTATTGATTTTTGCCTTGCTCATTTTGTAGATTTGGGGAAGGGGGAGGGATGCCTCAAGGGATGAATTGGCCGTTTGTCTCTGCCTTGGCTTCTGCATCTCTTACTCGAGGTCTCCATTGCATCCTTGTCCTTATTGCAATTTTTCTGCCAGATGCCATTTTTCCCCTCCTCACATGTCCCAGGAGAGTTGTTATTTATGGCTGGTGGAACAAAACCAAATGACACAAGCTGGTTTCCAGCCTCCAGGAGGATATCCATCAGTGGGGGCTTTAAAGAAAGCCTTTTGTTTAATGATGGGATCATTCATGTTCTCTCCAGTCTCCTGCCCCTTCTAGCCTCCCCTTGCATCGTATCAGTGAGAAGTCCAGGAGATACTTCATCCTCTGCTGGTGACTGATGGTTTACTCAAACCATTTCTGCGTGTTCTTTATTCCTATTTCTGCTGGTGCAAGCCCTTCTTCATTGCTGAGAATACTCAATACTTGGAAGGCGAGAGCGAAGGGTCATCCACTTCACTGTCAGTTTGGGAATGGTAAATATCACTCTATGAATATGTTTGCAAAAGGACACAAGGTCTCCCTGATTTCTCTTTCGATTTCTCTTTCCCCTCCTATATAATCAGGATTTGCTTTTGCTAAAAAAGCAAAATAAAGACCCTAAAGGTTTCACTGAAGAAGCATGAGAATATTTAGCAAATCCTTCCTATTTACTCTGTTTCTGCTATGGAACATGCCTCAAACAGGGTTTTTTCCTCCCGGAACCCAGACAGCACTGTCTGGAAACACATCCTGAATTAGGCTGAAGTTTGTCCTCTGTGGCTGTGACCCTGGTACATCATCTACCAGTGAGAACGTGCAGGTAAAAACCATCTTTAGGTAAGTCCCTGCAGAGAGCTGAATCCAAGACCTCTCACTCTCCTACAGACCTTGTTTATTAGGGTCTGGTAGGTACAAGGAAGAGGAACAGGCATTTCTTGTCTGCACCTTTCACAGCCAGAAAAATGACCCATGCTGGATGGAACAAGGACATTCGGCTTCTCCGAGGCACTGACATCTATGTGGTGATAAGAGGCACCAGAAATGGAAAAGCACTTCTTTAGTGGGGGGGAAAGCCTGTGAGCTCGGACTGTGCAATAACTCACCTGGCCCTGAGCCCCAGGAACCCTTTTCCAGCTCTGCTTTGCATTTTGTGAATTGTTTCTAGAAATGACCCTTTTTCATGGGCATGTCGCCGCGTGATGGATGGCTGAGGACCATCGGGGAGGATATCTGTCTCCACCGCGGCTCTGTGAGTCAGCTACCCCATGTCTGCCTGCTACTTTTCTGCCTTAAAAGCCTCAATATTCTCCACTCAGCTCACCTTCCTGCTCATTCCTGGTCTCCAGATCCATTAGGCTGTCTGGGTTGGTACCCATTAAACTGCTGAACATGGGCTACTCGGAGCAATCTTATCAGTGCTGCAGCTATTAAAGGCAGAAATAGTAAGAAGCACAGACACCAGTACGGGCAGTCTGGCACTTGAATTAAGAGGGAAGTTTTGTGAGGGCTTGTTGTTGGTTATGGAGAAGCACAGAAGCTGCTGTGGGCAGTATTTCATTGCCATAACAGCGATGATGAATAGTTTGCTAATGAGAAATAACAGTATCCCTGGATCTGACTGGCACTGGAAACCTTGGATGTCCAGTGCCAATGGTCTCTTTGCCGCCTCCAAAATACAGGGAGGGTTGTGGAGTGGAGGGAATATTGGTACCTTACACCCTCAAGTGGGGAAACTGAGTCACGGAGTCTCAAAACTGCTCAGGCAGTCTGTGATACAAGCATCGCCTAAAGCAAGTAGATCCACATATATGCTGGGAAGATCATCCTTGACTGAGATGCATTTTATACTGGCACATGTTTGTTTTATTATCTTGTACAATTTACAACAAGGATTTCCAGGGTGTTTTTCCTGCTGCTGATAATGGTATTGAAAGGAAAACCCCAAACCCTTGGGACCATTTGTTAGTACCATGGCTGGGATGTGTTATACTCAGAAGAGGTTTGGGGTCTGTTTGGGATGGATTGGCCATAGCCAGGGCACATCACTTGTTCGTGCTGGCTGTCCCACTTTGTACTGTCAGCACAACTCTTGTTTCACAGTGTAAATGAGGCTGAAGGCAGGAACTAGATGGAGAGGACTTGGTTTCATGTGCCTCAAACAAGACAATGATACCGAGCCCACCATGATTAGAGGGATGCTTGTACAGCTCAGCACAAGCAGACCCCAGCGAGGTTTCCTGGGCTGAGGGCAATGACGTTGGGATTCTGACTGATGCAAAGGCAGGATGGAATCTGCCTTTTATGCTCAATTTTCACCCACATCCTGAAGCTTACACTTAAGATCCAGCTGGATATTTTGAGCCCTGATCCTTCTGTGCCACCTTACTGCTGTTTGGATGCAGATTTATCTTAGATTAGAAGCCACCTTTCCTTAACTGCATTTCTGTGCTTATTCGCTGGGATCATCTGTTAGAGAGAAACCTTTCAGGAAGGGATGTCTTTTTCTTTATGTTGTGTGAAAGAGAGAATCTTGGTTCATGTCTCTCTGAAGGCAAGAAAAGCAGCTTTAAAATCCGAACTCCACCTCTGGATAAAGTGCAAAGACAACTATCCTGGAGAGCAGCTCTTTTACCAACTTCTGCCTCTGGAAATTGCTTTCTCAGGTCAATTTGCTCTCAGTTCAGCAACCAAAGTGTGGAAAAGTGGCCAAGAGTTTTATTGGCACATCTAAGTCATAAAGAAAACAAGAAAATTAGAGAAACTATTCACCCTTTTAACTCATGCTGGCCAAACGTTTGAATGTGCACTTGGCCTTTATCTGGGAGTGCTTTACCAATATGATAATGGATTGTTGAAACGAAGATGTTGGACAATAGGCGTGCTCCTTGCTTCAAAAGCTCCCAGGTAAGAATTTGCTCACTTGGTGACATCCCATCCATCAGAGGTGCAGAGGTTTTGTCACAGTTCCCAGAAACAAGACAAATGATCTCATAAATCAGAAAAGTTGGAGCCAAGACATGGGATCTGGCTGCATTTATTGTAAAACCAGGGGTCACACGCTGAAAAACCCTTTTTTCTGCTGCCTCAGGTTAATTTAAGGCAGTTAATTCTCATTTTCGAGGGGAAGAAATCTGTTCCGTGGATTGAAGTGATTGGGGATTTTCCCCCCCTGCTGCTTGGCATGGGCACATGATTTAATTATTTCACACTTGGCCTTTGGGAATTACTGGTATAAATCCCTTTGCTTATGGAAATACATAGCCCTTGAAGTCTGAAGATACCAGTTTCCCTGGCTGCCCAGATGGTGGGTGAGTTACCCCTTGGCTGGCTGGATACCTTCTTTCGCAGCGTATAACCATAGCCCGAAGAGACTCTTACTGGAAAGGATGCTAATTGCTGTAATTGTTTAGCTCTTATTGTTTTTAAGCACAGGGCTCTTTTAGTATTCAGTGTTTTCCTTAAACCCCTGCAAAGGGATTGCTTACAACTAATGGGCTGCTAAAAGCCCTCCCCACCAGTCAGAAAAGGAGTTTTGAAGGATGCTCGAAGGGCTGCGGGATCAGATGTGTTTAGAGAATCTGGGATTGGATTTCCAGGTGCTTAAACCACACCATTAAAGCAAGTTCTCAGATGTGACCAGTGCGAGTCCAGCATGAAAGTTAGCTGGTAGTTGAGAAGCCTTAATGAAGGCTGAAGTCTGCCTAAAAGGGCTACTGTTTCGTGAGTGGGTCTGGGGCTTTTAATTGCTGTTCATTCAAGACCTTTGGAGAGTTTGCATTTGAATGCATATGAGACTTGGGAACTTTCCTATGGAACAGAAGTTGTCTCGTTTTTCAGGTTCAGAGCAGCCCAGGGTTTCATGCAGCCCATTTGTAATCCCTGCACTTAGATGGAATGAAGTGCTACCTTCTGATAAGTTCAAGGCATGAAAATATGAGTATATTAAAATACGTGTCAAAATGAAGGTAATCAAAAGGAGAACTGGAGCAAACGCTGTTGAGACAATTCACTCATTTCCCACCCCACCCCCCATGTATTTCAGTGCTGTGGACATATCCTCATGAAATGTTTTTATGGGAAAACTCTACTTTGCTACCAGATATCTACCCTGACCAAAATAACCTGACCCCAACACTACCATGAATCCCAGCCCTGCCTCCAGGCTCGCTGGCCAAGGATGCCCTGGCACTGCTCTTGCTGTTGGTGTGACTTAGAGGTCCCTGGTGAGCTTAAGGTTTGTGCTGGGGGATGCACAGGGGCTGCTTGAGATGCTGCGATTTGGTCCCTAATGTTCCTCTGGCATCTCCATAAGGATCTACTGGCATCCTTAGACACCATCGTTACAGTTGTGTTTGCTGTCCTCTCCCCTGTAGGGTAAGGAAGTCATTCAAGAGGAGGGAATGCAATTGCAAATGAACACTGAAAATTGATCCAGGCTATAATCATCTAATAGCATTTTAATTGTGGGTCTCTCCCTGCTGATTCCATGGCAGTCAATCATTCCCTGCAGAGTCAGCCACCTCTTCTCCTTTGTCCACTTTGCCCCTCTTGGTTTGCATTCAATCTATAAGTGTTTCCTAGCAGAACATGAACACTGTGTTCTGTTCCATGTGTGCTCCCAAGCTTCTGTTTCCCCATCAGCACCAGCGTTTCCGTTTTCCACCATGGAGGGGTATCTATAAAACTTGATTCATAAAGGGAAAGAGATGGGATTTGACTCCTGAAGGGAAAGAGATGGTGGATAGGTGAAGGAAAAGATGGATGCCCCCCTCCCTGAAAAACAAAGAAATATGGGCAGCAAGTGAAAGAGATTGAAAGCAGCTATCAATCGGGCACTGCTCCAGCTTTAAGAGCTGTTGAAACAACATAATAAAAGGCAATAAACGAAGGATTTATGACCTACCTGCTGGAAATAGCTTGCTGCATCTATTGCGTGGGGTGAACACAGTGTGCAAGGCTGGGGGGGGATTGGTGTCTGCCCGCCTGTTGTGCATGTGTGGCCGAGCACGTGCCCATGGCTCTGCTGTCCAGTTTTAACACCCTCCTCTGAACCCCTATATCGATGGGGTTTGGCATTTTGTGTCTTAAAGACTTGGTTTTGTACAGTTTGACTCATAAGCCCAAGACAATTTGTTGCAATCGATGGCAGCAGGCTGGAATTTTAAGGGCCAGGTATTTTACCACTGGGACTGGACCCTCGAGCTAAATCTTGAAGGCAGAGAAGGTGAAAACATACAATCCTGCCTACGGCGGCATTGGGAAAGGCTTGTAAACTGCTGGCGTGTATTTAAATTGCAGGGAAATCACCAGGGGGGAATAAATCAGCAAAAACAAAACCAAAACCAAACCAAGAAGAAGAAAACGAGCGACTGAACATGGAGATTTCCGATGATTTCTTCAAGGCTGAGGTTGCCCTTTTAAAAGGGAAACAACCTCCCCTCCTTCCCAAAACCCACAGAGGGTTGAGGCTGCAGACATTAGCACATAAACATAGTTAGGCAGCATGTGTCTGGTGCAGGATCTGGGCTGTTGTGCCAGTGGTTTGAGGACTGTTGACACAGGAGAGCTACAGTTTAGGAGGGACAAAGCAACTCAATAGCTGGAAGATGGTCCTTTGGGCATGGGGAATGAGCATCCACCCTAGAAACACACTTGTGGGAGAAAGCATCCTGTCTTTCCCAGTCCTGAATGTAGAGCTGGGTGTTGCTCTGCTTTGTTTTACAGCCCTGATGTAAAGTCTTCCCTTGGCATTAGTTTTCCTCTCTTTCTTCCTGCAAGTTGTAACCTCCTGCCTGTCATTCCAGCTTTCCAGCCAGGAGTTACATGCTTTTGTTTTGCAAAGCACAGGAAATCTTAAGGGTGACATGAGAAGCTCTGGCATATCCAATGCTGTTTGTTCTTTGGGAGGAAGGTGGGGAGAAAAGTGAGCGGGGTTGAGAAGGGTAAATCAATCCACTTTAGAAACAGAGAGATGCAGCATGGTACAATGCCGTAATCCAATGGAGCCAGCGTGTGCCAGAGAGACAGATCTGGGACGGAGAAAGGAGGGGTTGCAGTAATCCTCCGTCCCTCTGAAATCCCCAGCATGGAACAAAGCTCTTGTTAGCAAATAAGGATGGGGGAGTGGTAGCAATAAGCTGAATAAACACTCTTAAATTCAGCTGTAATAAAGTGCTGGGAAACTGCACTGGAGCGCTTTCATAAACACTTGGGGACAAGGTTGTTCTAATCATAAATGCCCAATCAAAGGGACCAGCAGGCATGAAACTGTGGATTAATTCAGCTGCTTGAATGTTTGTGGCAGAGTGGCAGTAACTTCCTTCTCCCTCACACTGCCCTGAAAGGTTTTGGATGCTCTTTATCTGGCCATGCTTTGGACTCCTGTTAACAAAAGGAGAAAGGAGGACAAAGACCAGGAGGAGAAATTGTTTCAGTGTGCATGCCCCGTACAGGGTTATGGACTATGTTCATCCATTCCCCTCCCTTTCACCATCTTCTACCTCAAAATAGTTCCTGTCTCCATAAATGCAATGAAAGGAAAAAAGAAGAGTTAAATTTTTAAGAGCTGAAAACTGTCAGGAAGGATGTGGAGCCCTCAAAAGGAAAACCCAGCAATTTCCCTGAATTGCAAATTCGAGGGTCAGGTCCTCCTTAAGCCATGTCTCTGTTGGAAAATATTTAAGATTGATTAATAATAAAGCATGCCTTCTGCTCTAACTGTTGTAATTTTAGGGTTGGTTTTCTAAACCTTCTCTTGCAGACTTGAAACATTAAAAAATTCCTTCTTCTTAAGAAGCATAAAGAAATGGCATGATGACAGTGGTTAGAAACTACAAGAACATCTCCCTTTTCTCCCCTGATCATGGGAGTATCAAAAAGATCATCAGAGCTGGCAACAGTCTTTGCAAAGATGCTTTGGAAATGGGAGTGAGGAGCTGTTTCAGACCTGTTGGTACCTTATGCTTGAGGAAAGCCCTATTGATGGCTATTGGAAAGCATCCTCCTTGTTCTCCTGGAGAACCTTCCCGTCGGGTCCATCTTTCTGCTCCCAGCTTCCTCCAGTGTTTCCTCCTCTGGGGACTTTTCTCATTTCAATCTTTCACTTCACAGGCAAACCCAAACCCAAACCCAAACCCGTCTCCTGTCCCAACCATTTCTCCCAGCCCAATTTTGAGGCAAGAGCGTGGAGTTAATGGAAATGCTTTACAAACAAGCATTCAGAGGGGAGAATGTGCCTATTTATCTCCTAATACAGTGCCTAAAAAAAAGAGTCTTTCTTTAATTGCATTTGGAATCTATTCTAACGATTTACCCAGGAGAGTGTTAAGATGTCAAAGGCTTTTTCATTAGTAATATATCCCCCAACAGAATCTTTGTTAGGATAGGTTAAGGCAGTAAATAGACCATTAATTTACAGGAACATAATTAGTAGCTTGCAGTTAGTCATGAAAATAGTCGGATTTCTTTTGGCGTTATTCAATGGCAAGATTTAAAACAAATAGAGAAGCAGCAGGTCAAAAAACACCCAGGCCAGAAAGGGGCAAAAGGTATTGACTGAAGTTGCAGCAATAACCTTAACTCTGCCTCAGTGCCCCAAACAAGAGAATTTATGCAATAATATACATTCTCCAAGTGGTAAATAATGAACACAGAAAACAGCGCCTATTTGGAGCAAATATCAATACATGGCTGTAAAGTAGCTTGTTGTAAGGGCTGTGTGTATCTCATGTAAAATCGCCAGTGGTATAGCATAGAATCATAGTTAGGATTGGAAAGGACCTTAAGATCATCTTGGACCAACCCCTTGCCATGGGTAGGGATGCCTCTACTAGACCATGTTGCCCAAGGCTTTATCCAGCCTGGCCTTGAACACTGCCAGGGATGGAGCGTTTAGATGAGGCACTTCTTTTCCTGAGGGGTTGTTGGTGAAACTCAGATTTCCAATGAAAGTGTTTTATTGGTTATTATTTCTATAACTGGCAGGTTTCTCTTCGCAACCTTGTCATCATTTTGGTGAGAGGAATTGAAATAAAACAATTTGTAGGGTCAAGGTCCTCTAATTTAGACTCTCAGAACTAGGCAAAAGAAAATTCTAATGCTAAAATACTTCTAAATTCAAAGTTACCTTTTATTATTCTTAATTTTAGATTATTATTATAAAAAACCCCTTCATTTGACTTCAGACTGAGTGAAAAACTCATTTGATGAAGGTTTTTTATACCTCCTTAATAGACAGGTTGGTTTCACATGGTTCAGAAATCAGCTTTGAGCCAATTGTAGCTTTTTGGGGTGTATTACTGCAACTCGCAAAGCACAAAGGCATTTTCAGGGGTCAGGAGCTGCGCTCATAGGACAGTGGCTACAAATCATAGGCATTGCTCAACAGGTAAAATAGCAATGTATATTTGACAGCAGTTAATGTTGCACTTCTAAATGATAGTGAGTGATCAAACTGAAACAAAAGGTGCAGTAATAAGGTTATTGTGTGCTGGACCAAGAAGAGTAAATTTCAGCTGCATCATGAGATGAATGGATTATTGCTTCCCAAACCAGACCTTTTTGTAGGAGCTGAAGTGGAAACAGAGCAAATAAAGTCTCATTGAAAAGAAGGTAACAAAAGCCATTTAATTTCTTATATTAACCCTCTTGCTTGTTTGTTACTGCTGGTAATGTCGAGGTGCTGTAGTGGTGGGTAGGAAATACTGAGGTTTCTTTATGGGGGTTTTGCCAGGAACATTCTCTTTTACATATATAAGTTATGGGGGTTTCTTTAAGTTGGAAAAATATCTGCCAGAACAATTCCTAGAAAAAGGTCCTGGGAAACTAAATATTCATAGAAATAGAATAATTTCCCCATTATTTTCTTGAATTGCTCTTTCAATGACATTTGAGAGGAGCCCAGACTTAATCTTTGCTTGTTAAGGCTTGTGACTTCACACTTTGCTATTGAATGAGACCAAAAGCATAACATAGGAACTGGGGAAACTGAGGCAGGGAGTGATTTCTTGCCAGCTGAAGGCTGCAGAAGGAGGCAGCGCTATTACAGCTCCAGGTCCCGGATGGCATCATCTGCCAATGACTCCCCATGGGACCAGAGACCCCCAGGCAGCATTGGTTAGTGGAGATATGGGGATGTGAATTCTGGCTCTGCTTTCCTGCTTTTGTTACCTCTAATCCAGACACGTTGACAGCAGGACAGACTCCTACTGGGACAGTGGCACAGCTTGACCCTGCAGATGGTAAGGATCTCACAAAGTCTCTGTGTTGGAAAGCTCTGCTGCAGGGTGGAGAATTTTAATAAGGACAGGAAGAAATAGCGAGAGACAGGGAGAAAGGGATACATTGCACAGAACCTGACCTTATTTCCTCAGAGCGCGCGACTAAATCACACAGCTAAAAATAGGTAAGTGATTTGCTTTGATGCTGTAGGATTTTGCTGACACCACTTTTGTTACACATATAAATATAGAGATTTAATATAATATTTCCCTTACTGCAGTGTCTTCTATTAAGGCAGCGCTGAAGTCCCGAGAGCTGCTCGCTCTGCTGCTTTAAGCTGTGAGCAACAAGCAGAGACTTGTTGGCTCTGCAACTAAAATGCTGCTGGCTTTTGGGAAAACACAGGAGAAATGTCCTCCAGGAGGGATGTTTGGTGTCCAGCACTGTCCATTCCTGGCTCTCAGAGACAGTCACTCCAAAACCAATGGGAACTTCCAGGGTTATTTGTTAGGAGTGACTGCTTTGGGAAGTTTCGGTCCTGGTTTCCTTCAGCTTTATAGTGGGAAGAGCAAAACCAGTCTGCCTCTAAGGGGGTCTCAGACATGAGGACAGCAGTGAGGTGCCATGGGGTGAGCAGTAAAGAGGGGAGATTTAGGTTGGATACAAGGAATAAGCTCTTCCCTGTGAGGGTGCTGAGGCGCGGGCACAGGGTGCCCAGAGAAGCTGTGGCTGCCCCATCCGTGGCAGTGTTCAAGGCCAGGTTGGACACAGGGGCTTGGAGCAAGCTGCTCGAGTGGAAGGTGTCCCTGTCCATGGCAGGGGTTGGAGCTGGAGGAGCTTTAAGGTCCCTTCCAACCCAAACCAGGCTGGGATTCTATGATTGTACAATTAAGAGGAAGTCAGTCACCGGTGGTGCACCCCAGAGGCTGATTCTGGGGCCAGCTTTGTTCCACATCATCAGTGACCATGACAATGACACAGAGAACACCTCAAGAAAGATGCAGGCAATAAAAAACTGTAAGGAGGGGTTGATAGAGCAGATGGCACCATTCAGAGGGACCTTGACAGGCTGGAGAAACAAAAGCCTGGACTCTGCTGCGAGCCCCTTGTAGAGCTTTAGCTGGCTCTCCCCATACCTGAATGTGTTTTCCCTTCTGACTGAGCTGCAAGTGTTGGCTCTGCAGCATCTGAGGCTTGAAGCGTGCAAACGGAGAGAATTATTGAATACCAAACGTTTATTCTGTTGCATTGAACTGCTGTCTTTGTTTCCTGAGGAGCCTATGCTGAGCACATGCCCCCAGACAGGACTGTCGGGGAGCAGGAGAAACGAGATGGGATCTACGTAAATTCAGAGCTGAGTGCCTCACCAGTGCCCATATTTTTCCCTTCCCTCCATGCTTTTCCTTTCCCTCCTTCCCCACTTTTCCCTTTATTAAATAAACTTTCCACTTGCACCCAGAGGAACCAGACTCTGGGTGGATGCTGAGGGTTAGCTTTAGATGGGGAAACTGAGGTAATGGCGATGCTCTGAGGATAAGGTTTCCCAGGCTCCAGGTATGACCTGAGAATACCCGAGAGGATGCTGCTGCTTTTCCACATCTCCTCCTGACTCCTCACCTTTGGGAAAGAGAAGCACATCCTGGGGTGAGCGGTGCTCCTTGCAGAGAGCAGTGTAAATAGAGCTCCAGCTGGGAGATGGCACAGAGGGGACATAACCCTGCTCCTGACAGCTCCTGTTGTGCTGAAACAACTTGCGCTGGACCGAGTTTATCTCCAAGTCATTGGATTTACACCCGTGGTCTCCTCAACCTGGTTAATCTGCCACCACAGCACAGGGGTAGCGTTTATTCATGTCCCTTTGCACTGCTGGGGATTCTCCATGAGCTGCTCCACCTGGATGTGACTCTGCCCATGCTCTGGCTCAGGAGGACTCTTAGCAACCATCACACATGCAATTAACCCCCCCTTTCCTACTTCAAGCTGTCTCATCAGGCTCCCGAGCGATGTGAACCTTACAGCTGTGGTGTGTGCTCTTTCCAGCCTGCAGCTGCGAGGGAAAACCAGTGTTTCAAACCAGAGCTTTCCCCCACTGACTGCATCCAGCTTGGTGCCCACCATGTGCCATGGCAGAAGATGCCTCTTGCATCCCCCTCCTCTGCCACCAGCATCCTCATCGCTGTTCCAGAGAGCATCTCGCTGCGTGCTGGTGCTGAGCAGATACAAAAGCACTACATTAATTTGCCTAGAGTCTTTCGGTCAAGCAGCTGAAAGCCTTTTAGAGACTTTAATTGAGCCTCAGAGTTAATGAAGCCTCACTAACATGCCTGCTGGATAAAGGAGTGTTTATTACCCCCTGTTTTACAGAGGTTGTGCGGAACCTGGGTGGGTTGGGTTAAGGTTGTTTTCCCCTTCAAAACAAATCATGAAGCGCAAAATGGGCTGTCTCATCAACAGCAATATTTCCAGGTGGGTTTATGGAGTACAGCTCTCCCCAGCCCATGCTTTCCTAATGAAATTGCAAGCAAACTTTGGGATTGAAATGAATCTTTAGCCTCTGCAGGAATCCATTCTGCAAACAAGCATCTACCTCTGTGGAAAGCAGCAGCACCCCAAGAGGAGGGATGGCTGCTCTCAGAGGGTCCTGGCCAACCTCTCAGAGCTGCCAAGACAATGCTGCATCAAATAGGACTAAATGACTTCCAAAACCATGCAGTGAACTGATGGACCTTTGTCCAGAAGCTTCATGTGGGTGATGGCTTGATCCTGCAAAGTGTCACACTGGTGGTGGTGAAGATCCCTCCTCCCCCAACCATCTACATGTAATATCCCAGGACCTATAGCCAGGACCATGTGTATCTGCTTAGCTGGAGCCCCAGCCAGATGCAAACTCCCTGCGCTTTGGTGCTCCCTGGGACTTTGCTTACAAAATTCCTCTCTTTCCAGTCATGCAGCCCTCGTGCCCACATCAGCTATGTGTGGGGTAATGGGAAACATGGCTGCCCAGCATCTTTTAGGTGGGAGCCCATTGTAGATGTGAGCAACAAACAGAGACTTGTTGGCTCTGCAACTAAAATGCTGCTGGCTTTTGGGAAAACACAGGAGAAATGTCTTCCAGGAGGGATGTTTGGTGTCCAGCACTGTCCATTCCTGGCTCTCAGAGACAGTCACTCCAAAACCAATGGGAACTTCCAGGGTTATTTGTTAGGAGTGACTGCTTTGGGAAGTTTC
>WYDI02017376.1:0-30041 GCA_009867235.2 Psittacus erithacus
TAATAACATAAGGAGCAGATTGCCTCTAGAACAGAGAGGGACATACCTTACGCCTATGAAGTCACTTTCTGTCACCATTAAGTTGCTTGCTGACCCCATGAGTCTAGGAGTCTTTCCTGAAAAGCAGCAAAGCTTTTGCGGGAAGGGCGGGAAGGGCAGAAACTGCACTGCGCTTCTCCTTGCCCACCCTCTTCTCACACTCAGTCAGCTGCTCTAGGGATGCTTTGTTTTAACTACATGATCCATCTAGAAACAGGTTGAGGAGGAAAGGCTCAAAAGAATCCTTTGTCTTCTTTGGGGTTTTGAAAGAAAACTGTGCTTGTGCAGGAAGAACCTCATTCTTGCATTGCCAGGAGCACTCAGAAAGTAGGATCAGAGTCCTTGGATGTCACAAGGAGGATGTATTCCTTGGCTTCAGAAGGATGTAGAAATCACTGTAGATAGAAGTGTTCATGTAGGTCTGAGATTTATCTTATATAAATTTATACACTTACAGTGAAGGTATCTAGAGCTGAGGTCTGCTCTATTTCTCTCTAGGGGAGAGAAAACCAAGATATGTCTAGCCTAGATTGTACAGCTATGTGGGGATTAAATCAGTCATGCCTAGGAATATTCTTTTATTGCTTTTGCATAGATTAAAAAAAAAGACACAGGATAACCAGTATAAACAGCATAAATCTCAAGACATCTGTGTTTAGGGAGCTGAATCCCATTTCTGTCTCCTGGACTTCTTAAAAATTTTTTTTAAAAAAGTGAGGCATATATGAAATTTAAAAGCTTTCAACCTAACTGGTGATTTTCACAATCGGAATTTTGCAACTAAATGCCTGTTTCACTTAAAGTAATTTTTTAAAAGCTAAAATTTTTTGTTTACTTGGTTTTTGGCACTGACCTTCAGTTGTTTTTGTCTCTATCATGCCCTGCAAATCAGTGAAGATATATCCCATTGAAAATATTTAAAAGTTATCCTCATTATACAAGCCAATCAATAATTGTGTATGCTGAAATTTTTATTATTTTACTAGGGTAAGATATTTCAACTAGAATAGAATTTTGCCAACAATAAGATCTTTTCCAATTTACATTTTCTGTTACTATCAATTATGATTGTGTTGAAAGAACTTGACTTGAAGAATACTGCTGAACTTCTGGAAAAAAAATCTCAACATTTAATATACAACTGTCAATCTCTATTATAAAGAATGTTTACCTGCTGTGTTTAAAAGCTTACATTGTTATATGCATATTGTACATTTTCTATCTTTTTGTATCTTCATCTCTTCAGAAATACTTCTTAGCCAAGCAAACAAATAAACTGCTCTGAATTATGCATGAAACATTATTTTAGGGCTCCATCTGCTATGCATTCCATCTACATTAGCTGCATGGAAATCTGAAGTACAGTCACATATTCAAACCTGAAGTGATCTGAAGTTAGCAAAATACTTTACTCAGACCTAGAGTGTGTGCTTTACCTTCATTTTTGCATGTATACAAGCATACATTTTCCCACACATTTTCATGAATTATCAGCGTTGTCATTACTATAGAGAACAGACAATGCAGCAGGACACAATGTATCAAAAAAACAATGTATCCAAAAAGTGATGCATATTTCCCCTGGTAGAAAAAACAGGCAACTGTCTAAATGAACTGTGACCCAAATTGCTTATTCATGTGTCTAGCAAGTCCTAATTCACAGAAGACCACAATACAGAACCTAGCAAGGGATCCTCCAGAAAACAAGAAAATTAGATATTTCTAAATATTATGTTGTGTGAACCTTTCTGGGACATACAATAGTGAAAACATAAAAAAAATTCAGAATTGAACCAGCAGACGCTCCATTCTTATGCGTTATTAACTGCCTTGATGAATGTAACATGTACATGTCAACATTCATTAGAAAAATCAAATCATGTTAATTTGTTTAAAGACTGTCATATTATGAATCCTACCCAATACAACTGATTGCTTAAGAGAGATAATTTGCGATTTTAGTGAACTGTCTACAAGTTCCACCATTCACCTTAGGTGAAAATCATGCCTAGATATTACCAAAAATGAGTATGGTTCCTTTATCCATGTTTCAACAGTTACTTACTTTTGGTTTTGTGTTATTGAAATTAATTGGAACAAATGTGTGCCAAATAGCTAAGAAGTCAGAAAGATAGATTTCAGTTTTATAAAAGTGTCTGTCTATATTTTTCTTCTATTTTTGTCCATCAGGTTTATGTTCTCCTTATGCCATTGTGATTTTGCTCATTTTCATCATCAACAAGAAGCAGCATTTTCTGAAAAAATTATAAACACTGTTATCAACTTTTAGAAATGATTAATGGGAGATATACAGGGTGGAAATTTAAGGAAATGGGGAAATGAGATTTAGGAGTAATTTTCAATCACTGCTTCAAAAGATACACCTATGCAATTAAATGAATCTGCAGCTTAGCTCGTATGACTGGTGGACAAATCTCATTCTCTCCTCTCCTCTTGTGTCTTTTCCTCTCCTCTTCTCCACATAAGCTGAGTGAGAAGACCTAGCAGAAGAAAGACTTGAATACATGATCAAAGCACCAGAACAAAACAGCAAATATGCCAGAAAAACTAAGCTGCAGTATCAAAAAAGACACTCTTTTCACCAAAGTAGAACACAAACTCATCCCTAAAATGTAAAGCGAACATTTCTATCAGTCTTTTAAATGCCACTTATTGTTAATAGACTTGGCCCACATGGTTTCCCTGGCTACAATAGGCTTCTTGTCATTCAAGGGTATATGTAGTGCTTCATGATGACTGCATTCAGTGAGAGCCATGAATCACTAAACAGCAAAAATTTTAGAGGAAAGGCTCTTGAGCTCTCCATACAGTAAGAATTGTCTGATTTACTTTAATTTATTATTAGGATCCCTTTGAAAACAGGTTCGGAAGCCATTGTGTGATGCTGCCCATTCAACAACATTGTCTAGTCTCATCTTTTTCTCAGTGTCCTTGTATCAGTAAGATTAAATAATGCTGACAGTTAAAAAGCCTTGGCATAACTCGCATAGATATATCTGGAGACCCATGCCAGACCTGAGTCCATTTAATATGTTGCTTGACAACCTGGTCCTTTGAACTCAATCTTGACTTGATCTTGCATCTCTATGCTGCCACGGTTCTCAGATAAAATGATGCAACTATTTTACCCTAAAGGCACACCAACAACTAACATATTGAAAGAGGTCTCCTTGGTTATGTTTTCAGTTCTGGAATATTGATGTACAAACTCTCTTCATGCGCAGGCATGCACATCATGAAGTTTCCTTTATAAGCCTTCAGAATACCCGGGGGGGGGGGGGGGAAGGAAAATAATATAATTTGAATTTCTAAAACTCTATTAAAATGATTGCTATGATCTCTACCATGTTAACCTTTATGATCTCATTTTCCACAGTTGCTGTTAAATTGCTTCCTGCAAAGTACCAGAACAGGTGACATTGACACTATCTTCTTCATTTTACCCATAGCATTGATGGGCAAAAATTATTCTAATGTATTCATCAATAATTATGATCCCCTA
The DNA here is from genome assembly GCA_009867235.2 of Psittacus erithacus. Lineage (NCBI taxonomy): Eukaryota > Metazoa > Chordata > Aves > Psittaciformes > Psittacidae > Psittacus > Psittacus erithacus. The sequence continues at coordinate 3,563 of WYDI02017376.1, forward strand.
AAAACACATTTCACATATCTTCCCATAAGATATAAGAATGGTAAAGTTCATACTTCTGTCACACAGAATGCTCTTTGAAATATCAAAAGCACACAATGTAAAATAAAAATAGGTGTTACATGTTGGGAATCTAGGAAAATAAATGGATTCTTAATGTAAACAGTTTTCCTGCACATAAAAAAAAAGAAGAAATTTAAAGTGTAGCAGAAAAACATTTTTCTTTGAAAGGATGGAGCTGCAGGAGGTGATTGAAATCTTTGCGATGTCGTGTGGTACTTGTAAAGTCATGATTACTAGTTATAGAATATACATTTTAAATTATTTTTCAGATCTTTACCACACTAGTTTAGATTCAAACTGTGAGTTGTGCAGTCACAGTGGCAAACATTTCCCAGCAGTATTTTCAAAGATCTATCTGTAGCAAAACAGAATATTCATATGAAGGTGGGTAAGATATATTTGGTACTAGGGGACCATGTTGACTTGGTGAATTTTGTTTTTATTGTGAAACATTTGGTTGTGTAATTGTAGAGAAAACCAGGATGAAATGAATCTAGTCGGATATTTATTTTTTTTTAATCTTAAGTGAAGTCTTTTCACAAAATTATTTTTCTTTCTTAAGATATTCCTTTCCCCTTTTTAACCTTTTACCTTCTCCTCAGTGTATTTTGAGAGACTTGTTTCAAGATTATGCAAATTTTGCCTTTTTTTTTATTCTCTTTCCTTTTTTGAGACAAATTAGCATATTTTTCTTGAAACTTTAATTTTTGACAAAAATTTATCTTCTGTTAGTGGAAAATAACAATTTTGCTGGCGAGCAAGTGTTGTCATTACCCTCTTTTCTGTAAGGCACTGCTCTTGTGTATGCCCTGAAAGCATTTTTGCAAGTTAAAAGGAAGGATGTATGCCTGATGCCTACAATCAAGGATATAAATCCATATAGCAACTCAGAATTAGAATGGGATCACATTTCAAATACTAAGTACTCTCAGCTATCTGTGACTTACCTTTGAGAGCTAGATACTGTATGTTTTGCTACCAGATATAACATTTTGTTGTCACATAGCATTTCTTACATGGGCATTTCTCAGCCACTTTATATTTTTCTTCTCCAAAGAATACAAATTTTTTCTTCTCCAATGAATACAAAGTCTCAACTAGACAGCAAGGGGGTTTTGTGATATTTATTACCGTTCTGTGAGTATTCCTTGCCCTCTGCCCTGTGAAGCTTGATCTTTTTTAAAAGTCTTTGAAGCATACATTATTTCAGAGCTCAAGAGATGTTATCGTTTCAGTCAATGTTTCAGGTCATTGTTACTGCCAGAGCACAGATAGGTCCCATTCAGCTTAGTGTTATATAACAGATTATTGAGTGAGATTACAAAAGCAGAGCAAAAACGTGTAGCTAAGAAATTACTCTCTATCATATGTAGTACTTTTACCACATTCATATCTTTGAATTTATAGGGTGTGCAAGGGCCTCTTACATAAAAGATACAGGATAACAACCAACCATATTCTTCATCCTGGAGAATTTCATCAGATAGAGTACTGATCCCTAATGACCAGAAAAAATGGACTGTGGTGGAAGTTTTTTCTTGTTTTTCTGACATTTTTTTCCTGTGTTGGAATGCAAGTCTTTTGGCTTTACTACTGAAGCAATAAAGATTAAATTCCTAATGGAACTGTAACTATTATGCGTTAATATGATACATCTGATCTTGTAAAGAGCTTCTGAAATTCAGTTGTTTATCAGTCAGTGCAAGTTCCTTGAATTCATTTGATTATCATTTTCCTTTTAATTATTGCTATTTAAAACAGTTTATTATGCATAATCTTCTGCCCACATCAATACTGATATACATAGCATTAATCTTGTGTGGCAACAGTGTTGACTCTCCTGCCTCCTCACCACAAACTTCTTTGCCATCAATTAAGCCACCATGACATACCACTTTAATTTTTCCATTAATTCAGACGTGATGCACAGGGTCATCTTCTAAATGCAGCAGTAGGAACTCTGGAACTGCCAACCACAATGCTCACGTTTCCTTTCTCAATCCAGCTACAAAGGCTTAAAAAAATACACAGGGTAAAGCTGTAGGTTTGGGGGGGGCCTCTCTATGTTTTTTTGTTTGGTTGGGTTTTTTTGGTTTTGCTTTTATAATAAAAAGCCTGCCAGCCTTGTTCTATCTGGGACAACTGGAATTGCCACCTCTGCTGTGGGTAATCAGTAATTTGAGGTAGGGACAATTTTTTCAGTCTGAAAGTTAATCCTGTGGCTCCAGCCCTTTCAACCACCACACACTTTCACTGCTCTTCCTCAGGGTTTTCTTTTTCCCCCCAGGACTAGGTCAGTTTTGGACACATTGTCCAACAGAGCTGCATTTCTGGGGGGGCTTTGCTGTCTCTCTGTTGCCTCAGTACTGGAGCAGGCAGCTCTAAGGTTCTGTGGCCTATTCCCTTCCCATGCTTTTGACTTTATCTGTGCTACCCTTCACATGTTTCAAATGACGCCACATGTGACAGAGCAGAGGAATGGGAGGGAGAAAAGGGAAGGAGAAAGTGGCTTTGAAGGTCACGTGATTTTTCTGGTTTGCGCTACCAGCTGCTTGTAAAAGGTATTGGCTGATGCCTCTGACCCAGTCCCATGCCCATGCCTCTCTGCCACATCCTCAGTAGAGGGGGGATACTTGGCAAAAGATCTTTCATTGGCTAGAAGGAGAAGAAAGTATTTCTTACTAGCAGGGTCTAAAATTATTGGAGGTTGGAGCTTTCTCATCACAAGGAGCAGGTTGGCAGAAGGTAGCAAACTTGCATTATTCCTTCTAGTCCCATCCTAAGAACTGGTGACTCTGAAGTGCCATATTGTACCAAGCAGACATGGTATTTATTGCTGCTTTATAAAACTATGATCCTATGTTTGTAGGGAATATCACCCACATTAATCAAAGTATGAAATAAACCTGAAAATGAGGTCAGGGAAAGTAGGAAGCTATTTAAATATAGCCAAGAGGGAATAAAGAAAGAGTAGTTGCTGAGGAAGTCAGCAAAATGCTTCCTGAAACATAAAAGTTTAAAATACCAGCTGTAATTTCTTCCCAAAGGAATAAAATTAATTCAGAGAGTAAGGGAGACAACCCCAAGCCTGTGATGGATCAGGAGCCCTGTACAGCAGCTAAGGGCTGTCTTTTAACTCTCCTTTTCTTGAAAGGACAGTGTAGAATGAAGCCTGTGTGCATAAGAACTTTAATTACTAATTGTTTCTTATTTCAGTGGGATGCACTCAGCACATTACACTGGACAACTGTGTTGCAACAGTCAATTGTGGTGGTGGTAAGCTCAACACTGGGAAGAAACTGGATTTTTCAATAAAAGATGCCAGAGAAGAATCCTTTTCCAGCCATCTAAGGGGAGACCATTACCCATCAAATGTAAATTTTATTGTAAATTCAATCTCAGTGGAAGAAATGTACTTGTATGAGAAACTAAGGAAGGAGCAAGCAAAGAGGATTTAAAATATACAGAATATTAAGGCACCTTGTTTCAAATAAATGGAGGCATGAAGCCTTATCTTTCAGTTACATGGTTTCTCACTGTAAGTGCTCAAGCTAAACAACTGAGTGCACAAGAGCTACTAGGAAGTTGTATGCACAAAGTGCTAGTTTGAATATAAAATCAGATCAAAGTGAGAACAGTTTAAAAAAACAGACTGTGGAATGGCAGCCTAGAAATGAATGGCAGACTGCAGATGGGAGAACATGCTGAAACAGAATGCTTGGATGTTGCTAGTGTTTCCAGTACTTTTGTCCCATTTAAACACCTGTGTCATCTGTTTGCTGAACAATAGAAGATGCCTGTGATGTTGCAGTTCAGATTTCCAGCGGATGCAAAACTCATGAAATGTAAGATGAGTCTGAGCTAGAGCTTGGTTACATTCAGAGAATAATTAACTGCATTTACTCACATACATCTGAAATGATACTGCCAGTCAGCAAGCAAACAAATCTCAGTCAGAGATTGCAGCCTACCAGATCCTGATGCCTTTGTAGCTGAAGCTAACCAGAGGTCCCTGCAGAGACATGGATTTTCTGCATTGCTGCTTTTCCTTCTCACTGCAAAATCAGTTGCTTTTTAACAAAAATGCTTGTAAGAATCTCCAGATCAGAACAGATCTTTCTAATATCAAAGACCTGTTTGAATGATACAAAAAATAAAAAGAACTGGTACAATGAGGTCTTGCCTGCCATAGTTCTCACTGGAAAAAAGATGATCTGACATCAGGAGTTAGTAACTGCTATGAAGAATGACTGCATTAATGCCGTGGTGGCTCCATGTCTGTCTATCACTCTATTATTAAAAAGAGTAAATGACAAAAACCTGGGTTTAGTATTGTTCAAAATGAAACAATAACATATCTTAATTTCTCTCTGGCAGATTTTCTATTCTGTGTGGAAAATGTGGGCTTTTCTAGGAGGATGTTTGCTTGCAGTTGCTGTTTTTTCAGTCAAGGGAGCACCCATCTGCAGTGAATATAATTTTTGACTGCATGCTTGGACTGAAAATTAAAAAACTTATATTTTGAGATGTCTGACAGCTTATCCATACTATCCAAAGTTGTCTTCTTGCTTACCTCAAATGCAAATACTTAATGCTTTAATAGATGAATGTAACTCACATAAACTTAATGTGAGAATCTGCCTTTAATTATCCAATGTTCTCAAACTATGTGGTAGAATGCAGCATGCTGACTTAAAATAAAAACTCAAAGAATGCATCTGATGAATGAATATGTACTGTAAATACGTGCAAAATTTTTAAAGTCACTAATTTTATCTTTCTTTTGAACTGTTCAGTATATATTAATGCTAGTCTGTATGGATATGCTCATCTGACATGGTAATAAGACAGCACATATTATATAGTCTTTAAAAGGCAAAAAAGTGTCCAGAATCCAAAGTGGCCTTTGGGAGCCAAACATAGCAAAAATTCAAGAGAAATGGTTGCACTACATTTTTAGCTCTCACTTTTCACTGGTCTTTCTTGTTTTCTGTGCATATCTCATATTTTTTGTAGTATAGCAGCTGGTTTTGTCTTTACAGCATTCAAAGAAAATTAAAAGGAAGGGCTTTATTTGAAAATAATCTGAATATAAAGCTGTATACAGTAACAGCACTGCCTTAATTTTGAGTTATTATTTTCATAATATTTGTATACATTTTGGAGGGGTAGCAAGAAGAGCAAATTCCAATAAAAATCAGCTTTATTACTGGTAATTTTACAGAACACAGAGTCAGCCATGCCACTCAAGAAACAAGAGCTGTGCCAAGGCAACTATACAGTGATAGGCTTTTACTGTTTGACATGTTTCCCTGTTGAAGAGAGACAACGAAATACTTCAGAGAGATTTAGGCACTGGAAATTCAGTTAATTTCAATTTAATCATAATTTCATCAATTTCAGTCCATAGAACTTTAATGTCTAAATGCCTTTGGGTATGTGGGTCAATGAGATTCAATATATTTAATATCTACATTCATCCACACAGATTAACACCTATAAAATCTATCTGGAATAAACTTACTCTACTACAAAGGAGTCCTAATTTTTCTTTATGGCATTACTATGGAAGCTGCTTATCTTAATTAAACAGAAAACTTTATAAGGTCATTGATTTTTATTTTGATCATATATGATTTATTAATGCTATTACAGAACCACAGAATGGTTGGGGCTGGAAGGAACCTCCAGAGATGATTTGGTCCAATTCCCTGCTCAAAAAAGAGCCATTTAGAGCTGGTTGCCCAGGACTGTGTGCAGACAGACTTTAAGTGTCTCTGCAGAGGGTGACTCCACAGCCTATCTGAGTAATCTGTGCCAGTGTTCAGTCAGGCTCCTGGTTTTCTGTTTTCTGATGTTCAGAGCTTCTTGTGTATCAGTTTGTGCCTTTTGTCTCTGGTCCTGTCGCTGGGCACCACTGAAATGAGCCTAGCTCCTACCCTTTTATTCACATATATTCTTACAGACATAAATGCACATTTAAAGACTCATACATACCCAAAATTATTATTCTCACATCTGTGTCTCTTGCTACCTATCTCGTTTGGTGTATCAGTGTTATTGTCTTAACTGGATATTATAGAGGTTTTGTTATGTCAAGTAATGAAAACCAGCTCTGATTTTATTCTTACATGCTTCATGTTTCTCATTTCTTGTAGGAATTTTTGCTGTATAATATTAATCTGGTTCTGCAGATGTGCCCTGGAATCTAAGTTGTTTTCCCCCAAATGAAAAAGAAATTCTAGCATTCTAGAGTTCAGTTTGCCTAAATAGGTGTCAGCCGAAGTAATGCATCACTTCTACTCTAGCACTTCTGTTTGCTTCCTGGATAAGAAAGAACAATTCAAGCTCAGCTGTTTAATGCAGCTTCTGTATTCTCTGTATATATAGTGGAATGAGAGTCAGGTGCCTCTGAAGGACTGCACATAAGTACTTTCCCTTCCTTTAGGTACTAAAACTGTAAAATTTAGTTTACCACTAGATGCAATCTGTGTATGTTTTGCTTCTCGCTCATGTAACTATGACAGTTGACTCCTGCTAGGATATAATCATAGCTATATTTTCTGCATCTTGCCATATCTGGCTTTCTATAGGCGCTTGTATCTGTTTGTCATAATGGTTCCTGCACAGGCTTTTGTCCATACTGGCTGTTATGGAAAAAACTGTTGGCTAAAATATTTGCAGCTAAATTTCCAGACTGTTCACACATTATGGAATTTGTACTTACATCTTTTTCATAAGTCTCACTCATCCTAAGGATTCAGTCATATATTGTACTTTATGACTTTAAGATGCTTGCTCTAAATTTGCCCTTCAGATTTCATTTTGTTTTTTCATTGGTCATGCATTTAGAAGAAAGAACTGTAGTACATAGTAAAGAGCAACAGCTGCAATGGCAACAGCAGCAGTAACAATGCAATTTTACTAGCCATGCCTATAATAATACATACGATTGACACAGATGTGTTATTTGCAAAGTGCCAGCTGCTGGCACTTCTTGTTGACTATAAGTGAACAAAAAAGAAATGAAACAGATTATTTTTGTGACACACCACTTCATAGATATTTCAGCAAATGTAAGGGCACATTTCATAGCTGAATATATATTACCCTTGGATCCATTCAATTTGTATTCATTTTAGAATTTACTCTGTTAATTAGAAAAGGTTATAAGATTAATAAGTAGTCATTGCTGATGTATGCAATGGACTATAACCTTCAGTTGATGTTTTTTCACAAAGAAGCAGTAGAGATTAGTTCATACAAATCGTAGTGAGCAGTTTATCCTATCTTTCAAAGCTAGTCTTTATGTTACTTTATAATCTCTGAATCATTTCTAAAATCCCTGCCAGAAAAGCTAACAAAACCTCAACAAACCTTACCCAGCCAACATAAAATGATGCATTGCAATTTCAAACGTTTTTATAGAAAAATTGATTTTCAAAGAATCCTTTGTAGATGTAAAATGAGATAGCTTAGAAACACACAGAGAGTACTACAGCTTGTGAAAAGACCCTTATTTGTTAAGAAAATGTAGTGTTAACTACTTGGTGCAGTGGGCAGTCTATTTTTCCGGGCTGATTCTATTTTTCAGGCTGACTCTTGGTAAGTGCTCCAACCCCAATTTGAGATTCATGATGATGATCCAAAAGGGCAAGGTTCTCTCTGTGGGTGAACAAGATCACAGTGCCCAGACTTCAGCTGGCAAGAAAATCAGCTGGTGTTCTCTGTGAACACACAGAGCAGGGGTTCACTGCAGTGCAGTGTCAGGGTGTCTTCTGGATATGTAGCTAGTGAAGAGATTCTTCCTTGCTTAGACAGATTTCCTGATAAGATCACTCAGATATGAAAAAAGGCTAGTAAGGTCAAACATTTCTTGATGTTGGAAGACGAATCATCCACTACACACTATATCCCTAATTACTTTACTACTGGCTTACTGAACTAATCGCTTTTCCTTCTGTATCAACCTTTCCCCCACTGAAATTTGGAGGAAAATACTCCAAGAAGATGCAGAATACCCAGATGGTCTTAACATATTATCTGTGTTCAAGTGCAATAATTCATCCACAGCTGCTCTGCCAAGATCTCATCTCCTCACTTCCAGTGCAGCTGGAGGAGAAAGAAAAAATTTCATCATCCACCATCTTATTTTTGCTATAGACAGAAGGGACAGGTCAGATTTTAGGTATCTTCTCACATATAGGTTGTAGTTCAGCCACTTCAGTTTATCATGACTTTTTTGGGTTGCAACTGCTGGAAAAAAGAATATTTTCTAGAAATTATAAATACAGAGCTAGAAAAGAGCTCAGAAGATCATCAACTCCTTTTCCTACTTGTAAACTATTTGAAGATTTCCTCTAACATTTTTTTAAAAACTGAAAAAAATATCTAAGCCTATTCTTTCCTGCCGAACATGCTGATTTCAATGTATGGATTTCATTCAGATTTCAGCTGCAGAAAATGCATGAGCTTTTTAGTTCAAAATCTTATTTGAAGGGGAATGGTCTGTAGGAGTCTTAAGAAAATAAATTTAGCAAAAAAAAAAAATATTTCCTACATTATTCAGATTCACCTTTCATTCCTTAAATACTTTAATACTATGGAGTTAAGGAAATTTCAGTTAATGAAATTAACATTGCTGACAACAAAATCAAACAAATATTTATGCAATAAATGGCATTTGATATATAACTTAGCACCTGTAATTGATATACCCTGTATTTAATATTAGTAAACACAAGGAATATTGAATGCAAGGGAAAAAATCTGTCTAACGCAATAGAAAGATTTCATGGTGTAATAATTGAATTAAACACAAGACCAATTTTAGTTTCCCATTCACATATCCTTTAGTATGTTTAATGTCCTTTTTTCACTGATAATACAAACTGAATTAATTCCTGTGCTTTCCTGTGCAAATTGTTGTGGTGAAATATAAGTTCAGAAATGCATGAAAATATTTTCAGAATTGCAAGCAATGGTCCATATATACTTTTATGTCCCTTTTAGACAAAACTCTGTTCATCTTTTGAAGGTATGAAAATCTCTGCATTGCAATTCCTTAAATGCACCCACAACTTCATGTGTAAAAATAGCCTATATTAAAAATATATCAAAGTTCTTTATTATACTGTAAGAACTTACTGCTTTATATAAATACAGATTACAAAACTGTTATATTAGAAATTAAATATTAATACACAAGGTGCTTTCAAAATACAAGCCTCAAATGCAGTTCATATTTCACTTTAAAGGCTCAACTGAAAGTCCTCATGACTTTTCAAAATAAATATGAACAGCTACTAGACATTTTTGTTTATGACTAAAGGCTATCCTCATTAGTCTACACTGACTAACAGTTAATGTACGGATTTTGCAATATAGTTTTGAAGCATCAGAAGCTACTGTCATATAGTTTATCGCCTGCAGTGCTACATAGCTGGGAATATTTAATGAATAAGGGCAAGGAGCTTTTCAGCTGTGGTCTAAACTTCCACAGACTTCAGTGGGAGGTTATCAAAATGATTGATTAGAAGAGGTTTTATGCAATGTTTAAAGGTTTATTTGTACATTTGCTTGCAATGCAGTTACATGATAATTTAGATGGAATTTTGTATTTATATTGCAACACATCTTAAAGCAGCTAACTCAAATATTAGCTAGTTTACCTAGCAGTTGAGACACATGAAGTTATTAAATTGGAGTTTCATAGTTATGAGTAATAATCAAATTATGTTCCCAACTTTGGTTGATTAATTTTTTTAAAAAAACCTTTATTTTCAGTAAGTACCATCATACTATTACGCTACCTTTGCTTAATATCCCTTTTCTTTTTGTACTGCCTTAATTATTTGCATCTACTTACTTTTTCTGTCAGATGTCTTTTCTTGTTTCTTGCTGGATTACCTTCCTCACAACAGGCATTTCCCCATCTCCTCCCTCTTCCCAGCTGCCAAATCAGCCTGTGAATCATTACCAGAGTAAATGTCTAAGTTCTCACAAAAATAAAGTTTCAGAAAAGTGTGCAATTGTTGTTAATTGTACAAAATATTGAAAATGAAGACAAAAAGGTATCGAATTTAGAGAACTTTCTCTAGTTTTAATGCGTAACTGTTAAGAAGTCTCACTCGTTGGGGTTATTGGCACTCCTAGATGGGAGCAGTGGACTGGGGAGCCCCTGGTAGCTGCTAAGTGACATTGATGGTCTTGTCAAGTCTACAGATGGAATTGGTTGAAAGCAACATCAGTTTTAGAGAATAGCTCTAGGGGTATCAAGAAAGCTTTTGGCTTGCTAGAAATTTGTGATTTTTTTCTACACACAGAGCTACAGGGAGGACATTTTTTTCCATACATCTCGTATTACATGAATAACCTTGACTCAGTCATTCTCACTTCAGATTTTCGGTTTTCTTCCAACATCTTTCCTGAAAATATAGTTAAAAATTGTAAGCGGTTTTCTGTTTGAATGTTTCACATGGCTTCATGAATGGTCTAATGTAAATTAAATGCAGTCTTATTGACCTGATCTGTATATTTAATACCCAGCTGACGTATTCCAAGTGTTTTCCTGTCTATCTCTTACAGTGCATACAAGATAAACCTAATAGTCGATGTTTCTAAATTATGTTAGGTTTATTCAAATACTGTGTACGGAAAAAGGGACACAGACTACTGAGCTCTCATGCAGGTTTTAGGAGGAGCCTAGAGAATGGACATCTACTTAATCATCAGCTCTAATCAGCGTCAGTGTTTGGTCAGGTGAACACTGACTTCCCTGCAATGGTTGACCCACTTTATCTCTCTTCCACAAGTAGGCTATGTTATCATAAGTCCATTTTTCCAGACATTAATGGTCAGTATCACCACAAACCCTGCAGTTACAGAGGATTCAACTCTCAACCCAGATTATTTAAAAAAATCAGCAAGCTCATAATAGCTTGCTGAACTACCTTGCTTGAAAATTAGTATCCTTTACAAAAGCTCTGATATTAGTGCCCTGAACACAGAGGTCTAAATTAGTGGATAACTGCCTGAACCTACAGAGGAATGTGCTGATTATTTTCAGCGCTTATGAGTCACAGACAAAAGAACCCAATCCCTACATTTTGATCCTTCTTTTTGAAGATTATGCATACATTTAGTGTCATCTGAAGAAGCCACCGTCTTTCCCTCTGGTCTGACAAGATTAATTTTTATTTTTTTTTTAAACCACACCTATGGAAAAGAACACCCAATCTGAGACTTTGTGAAAAATAATTAAAAAAAAAAAAAAAGTTAATTTTGTAGCTCCCTTTCCTTCTTCCATTTACATGAAAAAGGAAAAAATAAAGCAGAAACCAGAGCTATGCCACTCATTCCTCCATCATCTATCTATCTGAAAGCAACAGGAGAGATTGTTATGTACTCAGGCCTCTAATAAGTGGTCATATACAGAGACTCAGCAATAGCAGAGGGCTGAGATGCACAACATCCCAGCCTTAGGAATGATGTTAAAGAATTCCAGACACTATGTGAGAAACAGATTTAAAGGAGGAACAGAATTACTAGGCTCATGCTGGAAAGAACAATATTGATTTTGAGATTTAGGGGCAGAATAAATTGTTGGGTGAGGAATGAGCAGATGTGTGTTCATTAAAGATTTCTGTCTCTCTTTTGCTCACATACACGTGTACACATTCCCAATTTAGGTACCAATTATTTCTATTTCATATTGGTGTTTGTTTCGCTTTTGCCCCAGCTGATGCTTAAGGTTATGAACCATGGGAATTTGATCTTCTTTTCAGATGAGTTCGCAGAATCTTAATGTGTTATATTTTTGTGTGATTACAGAAGAGTTCTGATGGAAGAGAATTCATATCTGGGAAAGATACAAAGAACAAAAAACACATTACCTGTCTTTATATAACAGAAAACCTCTGCTTATACATTTACATGTATAAAATGTTTCTGCCAGAGGCATTTAAAATTATCATTTATTCTCTTTAATTTCATAAAAATCTTTGCATGTCAACACATTGTAAACTTGCAAAGAGAAGCTGACAATGAAAGCTTGGTCCACCATGAGGCAGAATGCTTTAGCAACTGTACTTGTTCTTGAGAATCTGTAAATGCCAAGACTGTTAACTATTTCACTGTTCATCAAAGCACGTCGGAAAAGAGAGAGTCTTAAGAGGTGCTCAATCAGCTATGAGTGACAGCTCCTTTTTCTGCTATGAATTTATGGGTTTAGGAAGTGCGCCTTATTTACCCTTTTTCCTCTAGTGAAGGAACTCAGCATCACTCTGCAAAGCACCTGACAGGATAGGCCTCTGTTGTAACTAGGAGAGGTTTCAGATACCTTTAGTCATGCTGTTGCCCACTTGAATTCAAACACAGAGATGTGCTGTCCCTCAGGAGACACACATCTGGAGCAGGACAGCTGTTCATCTGTGGTATCCCATATCTGGCTGGTGTGCTCAGGCCCACCTTTGCAGTTTTGGACGTAACTATACTTCTTTCAGGAGAAGTCTTACCAGGGAATAAGCTTAATGAAGCAAGAGGTTTCTGATATCAGCATCCAGTATTTCAATTTAGAACATGTCAAAATGTAAGAGCTGAGACACGGCATATAAGCATGTTTCAGATACTGCTGCAGTCATCATTCAGCCCCTTCTGATAAGAGCAGTCTCTGAATAATAATGGGCTGTTACCCTCATTTAATAGCTGTGCTAATACAAAGTGCTAAGTTCTGAAAAATATGACAGCTAAGTAGTTTGAAAATGTTGGAGAGCAGTCTAATGAGCAAGTTGTTACAGTTTGTCTATGGGCTAGCAAAACTCTATACAACTCTTATGATGTTTCATGGGAGAAAATGTTCAAATGTGTCATTAAAAATACCTAATGTGTACTGAATAGAGTGCGACTAATGACTGCTGCTTTTGCACATATTCGGCATACAAATAGCGTAAGTGACTAATTCAAAAACGCATGTAGGAAGATGACAACCAAAGGGAAATGAATAGCTTACTCCATGAGGAACTGCTTAATTGTGTGAAGAGGAATTGTAATTTTGATTCTTTATGTTAGACTGCTGACCAAGCAGATCCAATTTTGTGCTGTTTGATCACTGTGTCATGTATAGATTTATTAACAGCCATAACTGCCCCCAGATAAAGAAATCTATCTGACAAAAGCAATTCCAAGCTGGTCAAATGAATGTGTTCCTTTAAGAAGACAGAGGTAGATGTGAACTCTGGACCAGACATCTGTGGCCAGTGGAAAATCATCTGCGTGTGGAATGACCTAAAAATGGCGAATCTGCTGAAATTTCCTGGAGAGCTGATAATGGCCAGTGGGGCAGAGCAGCAACTGGCTGGTAGGGAAAAGGGGCCCTATAAGGACTGACCAATGATGTGACATTATGTAAATGTAGGTTAGAAGAATGTTACCGGAGGTGATTTAAACAAAAATGACTTGGAAGCAATGGCGCTTGGGTGAGTATTTTGTTTTATTTTTTTATTCTGTTCAGAATTAGAGGGAAATTATTTGAGTTCAGGATATTTAGTGGAACACCAGAAAAGAGTACTGAGGCATGTTGTAGAATCCTAGTCACTGAAGGATTTTATGACAAGGTAAACAGATATTTGTCAAGAATAAATTGAGGGACAAAGACATCAAAAGGCCCCTGTAATTCAGATAAAATAAATATGAAAAAGATGAGAAAGATGTTTGGGCATGTGTAGGCTTTCCTGCATTGGTATCAGGGACACACTGTACAGATCTCTGCTACTCTCTCCTTGTAACATGAGACTAAAGAGACGATAATGGTGGTCATCTGTTTGAACATTGGGTAGCATGAAATATTTTTTCTTATACTGCATATGAGGAATATCACTTCATTTTCCACATCCCTGAGTAGGTCTTTCTTACTAATATACTTCCAATTAGAGTTCCTCAGGGAGCCAGGATGTTGAACATATAAAAACATCTTGCAAGTGGAGACAACATGAATCATTTTACACTGTACTGGGATGAAGAAAATACTTAATTTTATCTCCCCGGAAACTAGAACATCCTGAAATTTGTTCCTATTATGATCTCAAGGCTGTGGGGTGGGGGATGGGGGGGAAGAATGAAATGAATCAGGATTTAGACAAGTATCTGAAGCAGACAAGCTGACCTAGTGTGTCAAGCAGCCCTGATGGGTTGTCCAATGACAAACTGGTCTGTACTGCATGTTCTGTCTAACCAAACTGCCAAAACACTTATAAGGAAGCAGAAAAGCTAAGGAAAAGGAAGGAAATGGAGGGATAGTTCATAAAGCAGTTATAAATTGTTTTCTGTTAGCCATTTTAAGGTCTCTGCTTTGGAATTACAAAGCAAGAATAATTATTCTCAGCCATAGCTTAACAATTTTTATAAGGTGGTGACAGAAACAGGATAAGGCAAAGTTTGTGAGATAGTAAGTGCTACAAGGACTTTGGGAAGAAAAGACAGAAAACAACTTTTAAATGTGATTTTTCCTGTGTGTACCAGAAAAAGACATAAAAGATATTACCCCCAGTCTTTCCAGATGAAAGTTTGAAGGAAGAGAAAAATATTTTCTTCACACTATTTCTTGGTTGTGTCTGCTATTTTATAGGAACTTGTCACACATCCCAATATATGATGCCAAGATTCACAGATATTTCTTTGTGCTTTTATAAAGTAGTTGTCTTCTGTAAAGAATAATCCTATTTTTCACTTTTGGAGCTACTTTGCTAAGAATTGCTGCCTGCAGCAACCAGGCATCTCCTGAGAAATTATTTTAAGCAAACAATGGCAACGGACACAATATCAACAAAAATAGAATCCGTAAAAGCAAACTCTGCATGATTCTCAAAATAAGTGTCTTTTTAGATAATAAAAGAACCCCAGTCTTGAATTCCTTTGGCTCCCATTCCTTTCTAAGTTACCTTTTGCTTTTGTATGCTTCTTTTGCTTCCCCTTGTGATTGTTCCCTATGTGCACCTGTTAAAGATATTTTTAGGTACAGACAGAGATTGCCTGTAGCACCGACTAAATGAGACTGTCATATAGGAAGGCTGTAAATGCACACAAATAATAAAGCAAAATCTAGGACTTTGGCTACTGCCACCTGTTTCTAATAACCTCTCATGGCCCGTGGCAAAGAATGAAACTGAAGATGAAACAATACTTTCATTTGCATAAGCGGTTGTTTTGCCTGGGTGGTACTATGCAAAAAGTGTATCACAGTAATCATTGTGGGGACAGGCATAGGAACTACATAATGGGAATGCTGGCCACTGTGAAAGCTCCCAGATGAAGATTATAGAAAGCTGCGCAGCACCCTCTAAAGAGAAGTGCAAGCATTTGGCCTGCTTAAAACTGAACAATGAGATTTCCTCATACACTGCTGGAAGGAAGAACAGGACATTTATGAGAATATGAATGGGAGTAGAATGACTTTGCTCTTACGTCAGAGGGTCAGTGTGTGCGCTTATCTGCGGGTACAGCTCAGACCTCATTGCATACGGATATATGGTTTGCTTATGAGACAAGAGAAGGCCAGTAAAGTACCAAAACATCAAAGAACAAAACAAAAGAAACCATATGTATATTGTTTTGCATTACATAAATCATTTCTGAAATAATTCTGAATGCCAGTCTTACCTATGGTTCCCAGAATGAGCCAATAGCATCATAGCAGCTGCTCAAACACCAAGATTAATCTGGTATCTTACAATTAGTTCAAGTAAGAAAAAAAAAAAAAAGTGAAAAGGAGAAAAAAAAAAAGAGCATAAATTAAAGCTGCCCAAGTGTTCTTTATAAACACCTCAAGACAATAGGTATTATTGAGAGATTGGAGAGTAGATGCATTAAAAGGTGAAACGGCGAATGAAAATATTTATGATTCATATAATAAATGCAACAATGAACTCTTTTTAAAGAACCTAGGATTTAATTAAAAACTGAACTAAACTCATAAGCTTCTAGCTGTTGTAATAAATGTGGAGGAAATTTTCCAGACATAAACGTTTTCAGAGACACAGCAATGATGTGAGTGCCTCTGAAGTGAATGCCTATCCCCTCTGAATTACCCTTGGCCTCTACTCATCTCACTGTGCAGCAGTACCGCAAGGAGTTCAAGCCATCAGAAAATAATGAAGACTTCAATCAAGTCACCCCTTGGGGAAGACTCAAGCCAATGACTGAAATAAATAAGGAAAAAGACTTGCTTGTAAGTTTCCATTTCATGCTAAGATAAATTTACTCACATTTTTACAAAAACAAGAAGCAAAGCTAAAAGAAAGTCATACTTGTCAGTTATGAACCCAAGTATTCAAAGTGTTTCCTTTTTAGCATAAATTTAGTAAATTTTCAACATTTTTCTTTTGAGTTGTTGAAAGTACGGTTCACTGAAAACAGCTGTCATACTAAGAAATCTGGTAAAGATCTCATGATCTCATAGTGAACTGGACCCATGCATGAAGATAAAAATCAGTAGACTTCAAACCAGATGGGAATAGAAAAGTAGATGCTAGAGGTACAGGAATGAATGTTTGAATGTTGCTCACACTTTTCTGGTAAAGCACCAGAAATCAGAAAAAGGACTACATTCTTTGAAAGCCAATGAGGTCTTCAAAGCTGCAATCTGCTCTCTAGTTCACAAAAATACAGTAAGATTTTATAGACAGGCTGGACCTGACTATTTGGAGTCTGTGAGGGCTGGTTGCTCCAAGGGAGGAAATCAAGGGTGACCACAGGGGCAGCAAGGACATGCTCTCCTAAGATGAGCACCATCCCACAGCACCCAGTGAGGGAGATGGGTTGGGGACAGTGACTGAGGCCAGCCTAAAGCTCACAACTTCCTGACAAGACCAGAGCGATGGGAATGACAGAGGCTCAGTCAGGAGCCAGCCTGAAGGTCTGGTCCAGAGCTGGGCAGCCAGACGTGCCTTGGGGATTTGGGAAGGGTGCACACATGTCCCTTGCACATAAACCACCAGTTTTTCATTGGTTCAACATAGCCAGCTGAGTAGGCAGCATTGCTGCAAGAGATCCTGGCTGGCATCATCCTGATTTTCTCTCTTTCAGTATCATAATGCCATCTCTGTGAGTAACTAATACACAGAAAATTAAAAACACTTGTGGAAAGCAGGCAGAAATCTGAGAAAATCTAGTATTCGTGTAACTACCAATACAGCTGGAGGGCAGGGCATGGAAACAGGTTACATAAAGTAATTGTGGGATCTTCATGGAATCATAGAATTACAGCATCATAGAATGGTTTGCGTTGGAAGGAACCCTTAAAGGTCATCTAGTCCAACCCCTACTTTGATGAGCAGGGGCATCCTCAACTACATCAGGCTGTGCAGAGCATCATCCAAGTGACCTTGAATGTTTCTGGAGATGGCACATCCCCTTGTCCTATCACTACAGGCCCTACTAAAATTTATTTGTCCCCATCTTTCTCATAAGCCCCTTTAAGTATTGAAAGGTCCCCATAAGGTGTTCCTGGAGTCTTTTGTTCCCCAGGCTGAAGTACACCAACTCTCTTAACCTTTCCTCATAGGAGAGGTGTTACATCCCTCTGATAATTTTTTTGGTCCTCCTCTGGACCCATTCAAACAGGTCCATGTCTTTTCTGTATGGAGGTCTCCACAGCTGGACACAATACTCCATATGGAGTCTCGCCAGAGCAGAACAGAGGGGAAGAATCACCCCTCTTGATCTGCTAACATGGCTTCTTTTGATGCAGCCCAGGATATGTTTGGCTTTCTGGGCTTCAAGCATACACTGTCATCTCCTGTCCAGCTTCTTGTCTACCAGTATCCCCAGGTCCTTCTCTGCAGGGCTGCTCTCAGCCATGCAGCCCCCAGCTCTTCCCCTGTCCACAGGTGTAGTCACTCCGTCACAGAAGGCCATTAGGATGGTCAGGCAAGACATTCCCTTGGTGATGCCCTGCTGGCTGTCTCAAATCACCTCCCTGTCCTCAATATGCTTTAGCATAGCTTCTAGGAAGACCTGTTCCAGGAAATTCCCAGGCACAGTGATTGGTAGTTCCCAGGATCCTCTTTTCTACACTTTTTATAAATGTGTGCAATGTTTCCCTTTTTCTAGTCACCAGGGACTCCGCCTCACTGCCATGAATTTTCAAATCCCATGGAGAGTAGCTTGGCAGCTGCATCAGCCAGTTCCCTCAAGACTATGAGATGCATTTTTTCGTGTCCCATAGGCTTACATATATTCAGGTTCCTCAGGTGGCGATGAACCTGATCTTCTTTTACAGTGTGAGGGACTCTGCTTCCCCAGTCCCTTGAGGTTCATTCACTTGAGAGGAATGGGAAGTGAGGTTGCTGTGAAGACTGAAGCAAGAAAGTTGTTGAGTACCTCAGCTTTCTCCTCATCTGCTGTTACCAGTTTGCTAGTTGTGCTCATTAGCTAGGAGGAGTGCACTTTCTTTGACCTTCATTTTCTGGCTGGCATACCTATTAAAAACCTTATTATTCTTTGTGCCCCTTGCCCAGTTCAGCTCTACCCGTGCCTTCCCTTTCCTGACACCAGGGCAAAGGCCTCTATGACCTGGTTGTATTTGGAACAAGAAGTTTGACTACGTGAGTTCTAGAGGTTGCTTCTAGCTAACATTTCTATGATTATTTTCAGTACACACCTCAAAGCACTTAGAATCATAGAATCATAATAGAATAGTTAGGGTTGGAAAGGACCTTAAGATCGTCTAGTTCCAATCCCCCTGCCATGGACAGGGGCACCTCACACTAAACCATGTCATCCAAGGCTCTGTCCAACCTGGCCTTGAACAAGGAGCATTCACAACTTCCTTGGGCAACCCATTCCAGCGCCTCACCACCCTTACAGTAAAGAACTTCTTTCTTATGTCTAACCTGAACTTCCGCTGTTTAAGTTTGAACCCATTACCCCTTGCCAAGGTTTGAGAATAAGAAGTGGAAATCTCATGTAGTATCTTCAGAAAAGCTTAGAAGGACAAATCTTTTCACAGGATAAAACTGAAAATGAAAAGCAGTAATCAAGAAAAAGAGATATTACAAGGTGACTGCAAAAAATTATACATGTACATCTGATCTGGGCTAACTAGAAGTACTTCTTCCTTCTTGTGAACCCTGGATTCATGAAACTCCACAATTACAAAATTTAATTCAATCAGCTGATACTAGGTTTGAGTTAAAGAGGTCTGAGAAGCACTGGGTTAGGTTAATTTTTATTTCCCACACCTAAAATAGAGATATGTAAAGATAAATGCTATATACACTTTAGCAGAATTAGCTTGTTGAGTTACTGAAAATGGACATGCTAAAAAGCAAAAGCCTGCCTGCGTATTTCTGCAGGTCTCAGTGCTGAGAGGCACTGAGGCATTCTGAAGGCTGACTACCAGGAGTTCTGGAGCATAAAAATAACTAGAGAAGTGCATATTTGATTAACAAAAATAAACACCTCAGTAACTTCTGAACTGTGAATCAACAAATGAACACCACTTAGCTGTAAAAGATTGAGTTCTAAATGAAAAATATTTGCTGAATTTCTGATCGCCCAGAGAAATTTGCATTGCAGATAAGTGACACTTTGAAAGGGTCACATCACTTTTTGCATGTGTTTCAACACTGCTGAAGCTTAATTTATGTACTGTCATTGAAGAGAGGGGAGTATAATGGATTTTTAATTACTCCAAGTTACAAAGAGCAAATGGAAGATAGTCCAGTTTTTAGACAAAGCAGGAAGAGAATTAGGACTTAGAAAGAGCAAATTACATGCTCATGCCCTATTAAAGTTTTCTTAGGAATGTACCATTGCTATATTTTAAAAGGTATACATTCATTTCTTGATTCATTCGCAGGGTAAAATGCTTTATCACATTTTTTAAATGGTTAACAAGGTTGTATGCACCAAATTAACTCTGTTTTATTTATATTCACACATACTTTGCTTTTGAGTAAGTAGGTTGATGTACCATACAATGGCAACAAACCCCTGATGATAGACTTATTTTTTTCCTGGCTTTTCCAGTTCCTTGACTAAAAAAGAAGTGGGGAGTTTTTCACATACTTTCATAAAGTTTTTCATTCTATCATGTAATAAAGCACACCATTAATGAGGCTTTCAAGCTTAAGTACTTTCAGTAATCATCACTTAGGATGAGAAGTTAAAGGGCCAAACTGATTGGCTAGTTTTGGCAAAATTTTGCATTGGTGCATTTTTGGATCTTAAATGCTTTTTTTCAGTGATAGCTAATTCCAAGGCAGATAACAGTATTTTTCCATATCTCTATTTCTTCCTATTCACTGTAAACATGATCCAGCACCTACCAAAGCACTAAAAGTCTTAAAAATTTTTATATGGATTTAAGCCACCACAAAACACAGAGCATTTTTTGTCCCTATATCTGCCAGAACATTATCATTAAAACTAAGTTTCAGCATCCTCAATTTTCTACACACACCTTTCCATGTCCTCCATGTCTCATTTTTCCCCTTTTCATCTTGGTTGCCACTGAAAACACATTTGACATTGCTACCTCATTAAAGTAGGTATAATTATAAATGTTCTTTGTTTAGGTTCTTTTCATCTAAATATAGCAAATTTTGATGAGTAGACAGAGTTTAGCTGAACTCTGAATAGCTTCAGTTTTAGAACAAATCTGGAGATCATACAAGAAGGACTTTTCTTAGGAAATTTAGAGCTGTTCTGCTTTTGGTTCTGAAATACTGCAACAAACCCTGTTGGTGTTTTATCATTTGCAGTTCCATCTGGAACCCAGAAGGAAAATTTGCATACATAAAAATAAAATGTTATCTGAATATTTCAGACCTTCATTAAAGGTTTGGTCTAATTTCTGGTCTAATCACAGATGAAACTCAAGTGGCGTTGTGGGACACTTAGATTTGGACTGGTTTATATCTAATTTTCATCATCAAGATAATATTTCTCTTGGGTAAAGGCAATAATTAGTAACTTTGCTGGTTTTTGTCAAGATCATCTTCATGGAAAAGTGACACAAGAAGTAAACACCTGCTATGCCTTTTCATAGACTCTGAAGGGATGCAAGGAATGAATTCAAAGTCAAAAAGTTTGCATGCATCTACTGTCAATAATTTATATGATTTGGTGCAGAAACTTCCCTAGTAGAACATAAGACTGGCCATGGACTTTCAAACTTAGTCTCTATTTTGCAGTGACAGCTATGCTTAAGACACAAAGGAAATTAAATGTATTTTTATTACTACATTAAAAATTTCAAAATAGGTTGTTTTCATTGGTTTTTAGAACATTACTTTATTGTGTTTCACAGAAGAAAAATCACAATGGGACCTTTTGAAGACCCCTGGTGTCTGGATAGCTTGGACACAATCTAGAGGGCTTGCAGTTGAGCAGTCTGTGATTTCACAGAAGGAAACCCACTGCTTCCATTACTTTGAGTTATTGGTGTTTTGTTCCTTTATTTTTCTAATACGTACACATTGTGCAATGCATTCAGTTTCTTTTCTCAAATTAGATTTAACAGTAAATGATTGCCGTTTCACCAGAAATGTCCCATATACCACAGAGACTATGGCCATGTCTGCTATCAATAATATAAAGTAATATCTGAGACACTCCAGGGGCTACTAAAAAAGGAAACAACATCTACAATACCAAGTTCTTAAACCAGAAAAATATAAAATGACAGCATCATAAAATCTACCTCTGTGAGTAATGGCAGACATGGATGCAAGTCTCAGGCCCAGCCTTACACGTAATGTATTACTTCTGCTCCTGCTATCCCCAGGTGACTGCTGCTGCTTTCTGTGGGATAGAGCATGCAAGCTACCAAAAATTTGTGTTTGCTACTACTGGCAGACAGTCTGTGAGAGCAATGGATAAAAATGGAAAATCGACATGTGCCATCTACTCCTGTGGAAGTTATCCAGGATTTTTTTCAATCTGCAAACAGGGATTCCCTGCTCTGAGGCAAAAGTGTGGGAAGACTTTTGCCTGTTTAGGAAATAGTACTGGAGCTTGGGCCTGGTGAACTTCTTTGGGGTAAAGAAGAAAAAAATTTAGTTTCTTCTGAGTTTCAAGATGATAACAGGTAAGTGTAGAGAAGAGAAATTAACGAGAGCATTTATGCACATTAGTAAAAAATGACCTTTCAATAAAAATTGATATTTTTTATGAAATCAAATTGTTTCAAGCAAAACCACAGAATCTGAAGCTTAGTGTATTTATCCTCACTTCTGACCATTTTCGTAACTTCCTGCATCTAACCTCATAGAAGTTAAAATTCTATTTCCTTCTACAAGTGTTTGTTGCTACAGAAATAAAGCTGGGAAAAATCTGTGAATTAGATTGCCATCATCCATGGGTTTCAAAATAAAAGCACTGCTGAATAATAAGCAAGTTCTCTCAAGTCCACACTTGAAAACTCTGAGCCTCTGTGATGCAAAAAATGAAAAGGTCAGACATTTAAAAATGATCTCACAAAAGGGTAAAACAGACACTGTAGGTGTTGAACACCATTCCCAGTGAATACATAGCTGGCTTGCAAACATGAGGCTATCTCATATGCAAAGGAGTAGACAGTGAGAATTAAGCATGTGGAATCAAGATTAAGCAGGATTTCTGTAGGTACGTGTGGTAAGTGTGGTGGCCATATATTATCACCTGATTCCAATTCGCTTTTCTGATTTGATGTTTTCCAAGGGGTATGTGACACTTTGGCTATATTTTTTTTTTCCCCCAGGACTAGGCCTCTCCTTATTTGTAAACATTGATGGGAAAAGGCCTTCTAATATGGGTCTTCCACTCCCTTTAGATATACTTGGCTTACTGGAGACTCATACCAGTTATAATCAGAAATCACCCAGTCTGGACCTGAGAATCTCTCCAGCGAAAGCCAGTAGAGTTCCACTGACAAACATAGTTGTGACAAATCAGCATCATCTCCACTGGTCTTTCATGTTGCATCACTGTCATGAGGAGAGCAATTCTTCTCTTTTTCAGCAGATTGACAAGATTTATTCCCCTTTAACTAATCTCAAACTCTTATGTTACTTTAACTAGTAACTGAGGGTTTTCTTACTGACCTGAAGAACATGGATGCAAATTAAACAAGGGGAACATAAAACAAATTGCAGTTGAAACCCTTGTGCCAGTTAGATCAACAGATTTGTTATCAACTGTAACAGGATTAAGATGTCCTGCTTAAAAAAAGATGCTGCAAAACAACCAAACAATAACGATATGAAACCCTTTGGAAAGAAGTCAGTAAAAAGTATGCCTTAGTCTTTTTGGCATCGCTGGAATATTAACCAAAGACACCAGAGAGGCTCATGTCATATGACTGACAAAGTTTCTGACTGTCTGACTTCACTTTTAAAAAAAAACAAACCACAAATCAAAACAAAAACAACTGAATGTGTTAAGTTTGTTGCCTTATGGCAAAAATTCACAACATGATCTGATAGTGCATTTATGAAACAACCGAATTTGTTTCCCAAGGTCTATATCCCTGATTGGATTCTTCTGCAGTTCTGGTGAGGACAGAGAAACAGACACTGGGATTAGGAAGCAGTCATAACAAAACTGTTTTCAGTGCATTACAATTACAAATTGAAAGTATGATGCTACTATGAGACTCAGTAGATTATATTTAATCAATTGTATTTCATGGTATGAACAGAAAACAAGTTTTAAAAATCTGCTAACTGAAAAAAATAGAATATATAGGCAATCTACAAAAATGTTTATAGCTAAATACTACAAAACAGAGAAAAAGCCTATCAGCTTCATGAAATCAAATTCGCATGAAGGGAAGTCCACAGGAAATTGACTAACTCATACTAGAAACATGGTAAGGTGCACTGAAACATGGGATTACATGGACTAAAGGGCTTTCAGAACCCTTTCTTTCTCTACAGCATTGGGGTGAACTTACTTATTTGGGCACTAGTTGGTATCACATCTGAAAGACAGCACTTTTTCTTTTGCAGAATTGCATGTGTGAAACTGCTATAGAAAAGGAGATAATGCAAGAAAAGATCACCTGCCCTGGAGCTCAGGAGACAGGGTGGTACCCACCCCATAATAATACACAAGCTCTAAAACCTGCCATCCCTGCTGTTGCTGATCCAGCAACAGTTTAGGCACAATGACCCTTCTGCCAGTAAGATCTGCTCCTGTTTTCACTAAGTAGAACCTTATGCCATGGGGATAGAAAAAGATACATAAAGCAAATTTCCATGTGTTCTGACTTTTCTGCCTTTCCAGTGGTCCTCTCAGTGGATTGGAAGTGATGCAAATCCTGTAGACTCTTTCACTGAGATTAGAGTGTGACACTCACTAAAGTACCACATGAAGGTGACAACATCATGCTTTCACTGAAGGAACTCAATGAAAAACATATGGCTGACAATGAAATTTCAAAATTATATGACAGTGAAATATTTTCAATGCAGAAAGTCCTTAAGAAGGTTCTTAGAACTAGGAAGAGACACATTTCCATTGCTTTCACATAAACTGACAAAAAAATTCTGCATTAGACTGAAAAATAGAAGAAGTTAATCTAAGATATTAACAGAAACCTGTTTCTTGACAGTCAGCTCTGATTAAATAGATGTTTGGGAGCAAAGTCCTTGAAAAATACGTCTGACAACTAATTATTATTTTCCATAAAAGTTTCCTTTTTTGAAGCAAGGTCAATGCAGGAAGATATGTGAAAATGAATAAAAAGAATGAGCTGTCATTTGACAAAGTCTTTGCTACAAAATTTACAATATGCACTTATGTCAAGGTCAGAACAGCACAAATGTAGCACATTACATAAGCATCTTGGTTCATTTCATGATAAACTGGAGAGCACAAGTGTCCACCCTCAAGTCCTAGACCATAGACTGCAATCATGAGTAGCATTTATGTACTTTAGAATGTGGAATGAATAGGACAAATAGGACAATATATAACCTTGTAGGACAGAAGTATGTTAGACACTGGTTATTTATGTTGTTGACACTGTGTACGTTTAAATATTAAAAAAATAAAATTTCTCATCAGCTCAATGAATAGTCATATCCTAAGTGATACAATAAAAAAGAATAAATATTTTGCTTTTCCGTAAATCTTTAAAATTATGTATGCACACATACATACGCACACATAATTAAGTCCAAACCATTCAAATTCTTTATTCTACAAAACCATTAACTATTAGTCATTTATAGCTGTGTATATGTATGAACAAATAAATCAGGTCAACTTTTACCCATACACTCTCTACACTCCATCAGTACCATGAAGAACAACGTTATTAGAAAATGCAGAATTAGAATTACGCATTTCGTACATTTTCCTACTACTGCAAATGCCGTTAGTGGAAATGTAATTTAGTTCTGTTAACATAAAAGATTTTCTACGAATGATAGCAAAAAAGATTTGGCACGAATTCTGTTTCTCAGAGACTGAAACTATGTCTGTTCTTCCTGTTAACTCTTTTGATTTAACAAGTAAAAATCATGGAATCATAGGATCATAGAATGGCTTGGATTGGAAGAAACCTCATAGATCATCCAGTTTCAGTCTCCCTGCCATAGCTGGAACTAGTTGGAACATAGTTGGTGCATAGTTTGAACCATAGGCAGTGACATGTTCTGCTAGACCAGGCCCCTCAAAGCCCTGTCCAACCTGGCCTTGAACCCTTTGAGGGGTGAGGCAGCCACAGCTTCTTTGAGCAATCTGTTTCAGTGTCTCAACACCTTCACAGTGAAAAATTTCTGCCAGAAATCGAATCTAAATCTACCCAGTTTCAGTTTAAAGCCATTCCCCCTTGTCTATCACTACATTCCCTTGTAAAAAGTTTCTCTCCAGATGTCTTGTAGGCCTTGTTTAGGTACTATAAGACTGTTATAAGGTCTCCCTGGAGCCTGTTGTTCTCAAGGCTGAACAAGCCCAACTCTTTCAGCCTGTCTTCATCGGATGTGCTATATTTTCTCATGGCATCACGCAAGAAACTAACAAAAGGCGTAATTTCAACACATAAATGAAAAATAGGTTGTTACCTTCAAAACAGATTTTTAAAAACATGGCACAATAATAATTAAGCACTTTGAATAGTTTAAAATTGCATGCCTGACAAATATTTCCTTGTCTAGTACAAAACAAAATTATAAATAATTTATTTCAAAATAAGCATGTTAAAAAATTTATTGGTTTCACTAAAGTCCTGAAGGAGAGGGTGAATCGAGTCAGTTTGCCGAGGTGAAACCCATCCAGCTGGCCCTGGACATCGCTAAACGAGAAAAGTAGCCAGTACTGTATCTCTATACTGACTCATGGATGGTGGCAAATGCCCTTGGGGGTGGTTGCAGCAATGGAAGCAGAGCAACTGGCAATGCAGAGGTAAACCCATCTGGGCTGCTGCACTGTGGCA